>JAJAGP010001921.1:102500-147756 GCA_025084515.1 Ancistrus triradiatus
ATACATGTACATTTACAGAATGGCTATATACAAAAAAATTGAAAAAACATTAACTTAAATTCATGATCTACTTACCTGTAGCTTTCATCTGTAGGAAAATAAAATGGGGTAAAAACAGTGTAGGCATGTGCATGTACCAGTAAAGAACTCATAACCAGTTTTCTTGTTTGTGTCAGTAAGCTGTTCAATGATCTGTAGAAAAATAATAAACCCTTTGTGGTACATTTGTCATTTCTTACTAACTTTCTTTTTTCTGTTTTTGACTTTTTTATTTTGAAAATAACACAGACTGTGCAAGCAGTCTGCTACTTCCGGGCCAAAACTCTCAATAATTAAACAGAAATCAGAAAAAAAAAAAAAATTCCATTCATGTGTGAAATCTTTGCAAATGAGACCACTGGATAAAATACACATGAAGAAAATGTGCTTTACACCCCCATGACCATCCTGTTAAATAATAATTATATAAAAAAAAAACATGGTAATACTGATTTTTTAAAGTAAAAAAACATGAATAACATTAAATTGTGGTTTAAAAATAAACAAATCAGCACAATCTGTCAAACAAAAGTACAATATTGTAAACAATACTAGGACTTCCTAATACATTGTTAATAATAATTGGATTGGCCATGGGGTTAGTCATGTGACACACTGATTGGATGGCACCAGCGCCAAAACATCCTGTGGCGGGAGGTAACAGTGCTTAGGCTCTGCCTCCCATGCTACTTCCTGCTTTATGTGTAAGCGTTGAGCCGCTCTTTGGAGCGCGTTGAGTGGATGTCATGCAGCTCCTGCTCTTCTTTGGACTTGCAGTCCTCATATTTTTGCATCTTACATGCATCCTTCACGTAAGCCCAGTTAGCTGAGAGAACCATCAGATAGTGAATCTGAAAAGAAAGTTGCCAAGAAAGTCACTTTATGCTTAGTGATTTTTCTAACAAATGTTCTCAAAGTGCAAACGTCTTGGCTAAAAAAATGGATAAAATGGTCAACTAGGTCAGCAGCAGGCAGATGATCGCTAATCTATACTTTCCCTCCTTTAGACATGGTTAATTGTGCCTGCATAGCACCCAACAAGACAGTAGGCACCCATGTGTGAATTCTAACACACACACACACACACACACACACACACACACAGTGCCTTGAACAAGTATTCAGACCCCTTTAACTTTTCCACATTTTTTTCATGTTACACCCACAAATGTAAATGTGTTTTTTTTTATTGTATGTGATAGACCAACACAAAGTAGCAAGTAAAGGTGAACTGGAAAGAAAATGATACACATGTTTCAAAACTTTTAATAAATAAAAATCTGAAAAATGTGTCATGCATTTGTATTCAGCCCCCTGTACTCTGATACCCCTAAATAAAATCCAGTGTGACCAACTGCCTTAAGAAGTCACCTAATTAGTAAATAGAGTCCACGTGTGTAATTTATTCTCAGTATAACTACAGCTGTCCTGTGAAGGCTTCAGAGGTTTGTTAAAGACATTAGTGACCAAACAGCATCATGGAAACCAAAGAACATGCCAGACAGGTCAGGGATAAAGTTATGGATAGATTTAAATCAGCGTTAGGTTATAGAACATATCCCAAGCTATGAACGTCTCACAGAGCAATGTTCAATCCATCTTCCAAAAATGGAAGCAGTATGGCACAACTGCAAATCTGCCAAGACATTGCCGCCCACCTAAACTGACAACCCAGGCTAGGAGAGCACTTATAAGAGAAGTAACTAAAAGGCCCACGATCACTGTGGAGAAGCTGCAGAGATCCACAGCTCAGGTGGGGGAATCTGTCCACAGGACAACTATTAGTCGTGTACTTTACTCCACAAATCTGGCCTTTATGGAAGAGTGGCAAGAAGAAAGTCATTTTTGAAAGCAAGCCATAAGACATCTCATTTGCAATTTGACATGTAGGGGACACGGCAAACATGTGGAAAACGCTGTGTGGTGGAAAATAACACTGCACAACACCCTGAACACACCACCCCTCACGTGAAACATGGTGGAGGCAGCATCATGCTGTGGGGATGCTTTTCTTCAGCAGGGACAGAGAAGCTGGTCAGAGTTGATGGGAAGATGGATGGAGCTAAATATAGGGCAATCGTGGGGAAAACCAGTTAGAGGCTGCAAAAGACTTGAGACTGGGGCAGAGGTTTACCTTCCAGAAGGACAATGACCCTAAACTTACAGCCAGAGCTACAATGGAATGGTTTAGATCAAAGCATATTCATGTGTGAGAATGGCCCAGTCAAAGTCCAGATCTAAATCACATTGAGAATCTGTGGCAAGACTTGAAAATTGCTGTTCACAGATTATCTCCATCCAATATGGCTGTGCTTGAGCTAATTAGCAAAGAAGAATGGACAAAAATTCAGCCTCTAGATGTGCAAACCTGGTTGAGACAATATAAAGACTTGCAGCTGTAATTTCAGTGAAAGGTGGCCCTACTTAATGTTGGCCTATATATATATAGTGGTGCTTGAAAGTTTGTGAACCCTTTAGAATTTTCTTTATTTCTGCATAAATATGATCTAAAACATCATCAGATGTTCACACAAGCCCTAATAGTAGATAAAGAGAACCCAGTTAAACAAATGAGTCAGAGATTTTATACTTGGTCATTTATTTATTGAGGGAAATGATCCAATATTACATATTAGTGAGTGTCAAAAGTATGTGAACCTCTAGGATTAGCAGTTAATTTGAAGGTGAAATTAAAGTCAGGTGTTTTCAATCAATGGGATGACAATCAGGTGTGAGTGGGCACCCTGATTTATGTAAAGAACAGGGATCTATCAAAGTCTGCTCTTCACGACCCATGTTTGTGGAAGTGTATCATGGCACAAACAAAGGAGATCTCTGAGGACCTCAGAAAAAGAGTTGGTGATGCTCATCAGGATGAAAAAGGTTACAAAACCATCTCTAAAGAGTTTGGGTACAAATATAGGAAATTCAAGGCCATTGTTACCCTCCCCATTAGTGGTCAACCAACAAAGATCACTCCAAGAGCAAGGCGTGTAATAGTTGGCGAGATCACAAAGGACCCCAGGGTAACTTCTAAACAACTGAAGGCCTCTCTCACATTGGCTAATGTTAATGTTCATGAGTCCACCATCAAAAGAACACTGAACAACAATGGTGAGCATGGCATGGTTGAAGGAGAAGCCACTGCTCTCCAAAAAGAACATTGCCGCTCATCTGCAGTTTGCTAAAGATCATGTGGACAAGCCAGAAGGCTATTGAAAAAATGTTGTGGACGGATGAGACCAAAATAGAACTTTTTGTTTTAAAAGAAAAGTGTTATGTTTGGAGAAAGAGAAACACTGCATTCCAGCATAAGAACCTTATCCCATCTGTGAAACATGGTGGTGGTAGTATCATGGTTTGGGCCTGTTTTGCTGCATCTTTACCAGGACGGCTTGCCATCATTGATGGAACAATGAATTTTGAATTATATCAGAGAATTCTGAAGGAAAATGTCAGGACATCTGTCCATGAACGGAATCTCAAGAGACGGTGGGTCATGCAGCAAGACGACACACAAGTCGTTCTATCAAAGAATGGTTAAAGGAGAATAAAGTTAATGTTTTGGAATGGCCAAGTCAAAATCCTGACCTTAAATCCAATGGAAATGTTGTGGAAGGACCTGAAGTGAGCAGTTAATGTGAGGAAACCCACCAACATCCCAGAGTTGAAGCTGTTCTGTATGGAGGAATGGGCTAAAATTCCTCCAAGCCGGTGTGCAGGACTGATCAACAGTTACAGGAAACATTTAATTGGAGTTATTGATGCACAGAGGGGTCTAACCAGACACTGAAAGCAAAGGTTCACATACTTTTACCACTCATATGTAATATTGGATCATTAAATAAATGACATATAATAAGTCTAATATATTATTATAAGAAGTATAATATTTGTCTCATTTGTTGAACTGGGTTCTCTTTATCTACTTTTAGGACTTGTGTGAAAATCTGATGTTTTAGGTCATATTTATGCAGAAATATAGAAAATTCTAAAGACTTCACAAACTTTCAAGCACCACTGTACATGCATACGATTGTTCTTTTGAAATATGCACATAGTTTGTTTGGTTTATCCTGTAAAGAGAGGACGAGAGAAGCAAGATGTACAAGACTGATAGCGTCTGAAACTAGCATGTAAACACGATGTGATGATGTCACAACGATGCAAATTGGCACATTTTGTTATCCAGCCCAAAGTGTCCCCCCAAAGTAGAGATGAAACCTATGCCACCCTATTCAGGAAACTAGTTTGAGCTGATTTTTGCTTTGTGACATGCTGCCTTATCATACTGGAAGTGGCCATTAGAAAATGGGTAAACTGTGACCCATACCATCTGTGTGCTTCAGCAGAAATCAAGACTCATCAGACTAGACTATGTTTCAAGCTTCAACTGTTCAGTTTTGTTGAGCCTGTGCCCATTGCAGTCTCAGGTTTCGGTTTTTGGCTGACAAAACTGGAACCCCCATTGTGTGCAGTGTCAGACATTCTTTATATTATTTAATATATTGAGTATTCAAGTAAACAACACCCTAAAATGCTGTATACGACTATATACCTGGTTTGCACGACATCATTTAATTATTAACAATCATTTAAATCATCAAATATAATTTTTTCATGCAGCATCCTGGGTGTTTCATCTCGTTATCTTTGCCACCTGTTTCTATGTTTCAGCTCTGCCAGATTTCTCGATGATGTCAGCGCATAATGCTAATTTAGGCTCTAGCGCCAGCAGGGGCCAGTATTGTAAACGTGTGTGTGTGTGTGAAGTTTATATATCATTTTAAGACCAAATGTTCCCATAAACATACAAAGATTGGACATGTTTTACCTTGTGGGAACATTGTGCTGGTCCCCAAACATTTAGGTTACTGAGGTTAAGGTTAGGGTTCGGTAGGTGTTGGTGTAGCATTAATTAGATACAGTAATTTAAGTCAATAGAAAACCCTGACAATCACAGAATGGCAAACGTGTGTGTGTGTGTGTGTGCGTGTGTGTCATTATGCCTTGTATGTCTCACTAAGCAATAGGTGTTTATGAACAACTTCAACCATCTGACAAGTGTTAATCCGTGCATATATTTATTAATTCTTATCTTTTCAGTGGACTGCTATGCATCGTGTCTGTTACATCACCCTCATTATGCAAACGAATGCAAATTTTCTGTACTAATTCCTGCCAGTTTAAGGCCACACCCCAATACCTCCTAATAAAGAAAGGAATGCTATTCCTTTCAAACAAGCTTTACATCTCTGTGTTCAGGAGGACTAGGAGGAAACACTTGCTGAAATTTGACACACTCCACCCTTACTCAGTCTGTCGTAGTCTCACTGCCTCGCTATCAGGAAATGGTTGCCTACCAATGATTGAGTGATGTTTGCAACAAGCTTACAGGCCTTTCTTCTTCCAGTTTCCATAGCAACTACATGGCATACCCAGACACTCTCTAACATTGAGATTGAGAGAGAGAGAGAGAGAGAGAGAGAGAGAGAGAGAGAAAGGAGACAAGCAAAGCTGAAAAAGCAGGACATGACAGGGGAATATACAAATGAGGGAGAAAGATGGAGAGGAACTGGTGCGGCAAAATGCCTCGCTCTCAGCAGCAGGGCTTATTCTACCCTGATAAATAAACAAGAACTCCATTTACCAGAATGCCTAGTGAAGCCAGCGATGACTCATCGCTCCATTCTGCTGTGTGCATACAGAACAGACCAGTTGAATTAAATGATGTAATTCAGCCATTTTGTAGCAGGAAAGTCCAAATAAACAACTCCATCGTTTGAATAAAGTCCAAATGAATGACAATAAAGTTATTTATGATGGCGTATTTTCATTGTGCACCACAATTATGCAGTTTTATGAAGTCATTGCTGTGTTATATAATTCTGCTGCTACATTATATTATTTATAACCTTCATTTTCATATCATCTCTACTTCAGTCATCTGGACTTCTTTGTGTGTAACTGCACTGTTTGCAATCACAAGTTTATTAGACATATGCAGGATTTGAATTACAGTTTGTCTCTGGAGTGCTAGGAGTGCTTGGTGTCAGAATAATTCAGTTATTTCCATAAGACAAAGGTAGATCAGGTAGTTTTTTGTACTAGAAAAAAATGTATTTTATCAGATAAAATAAAGTATATATACAGTGCTCTATATTGTGCACATGTCTTAAGCAACCATTAGATTAGATATACCATTGTTTTAGCAATGGGGTAATGACCATATATAACTATTTATCAGTCTATTTCTTAAAGGACATTGATATGCAGTATTAAAATGGCTTCTATTGACTACAGTGGCAAGTATTTAGTGTGCTGTCCCCTTACACTTCATCAAGATGCCAAGTTGACTCTTCTACAGTACAAAGAAGCTGGATCAGGATCTTTTTGGAAGGATAGCAGCCAATAAATCACTCTTTCAGAAGGGGAACAGGGTGAAAAGGCTAAGAAATGCTAAAGCTCACAAAGTTTAGTGAAAAAAAGAGTATTATGGAGTGACAAATCAAAGTTTTAAATATTGGGGTTCAATCATTGAATCATTCGATATGTTACAGTATATATGGTTATTATTACTTTGGCACAACAACAAATCTAATGGTAGCCTAAGACTTTTACACAGTAATGTATGTTTCTGGATACCCATGACTGGAACCAGGAAAAAGCAGGCTTAAAAAAGAAAAGAACAGAGAAAAAAGAAGAAAAACAAGAAACATCATCTGCGTCTACACTCATGTAAACCTAGTATTCAAGTACTTCTATTCCCTATCCATCAATGATTCGCCACAGGACCACCACTGATCACATATTATTTGGGTCTTAGACTGTTATCAGCACAGTGACTTGCTGACAATTTATACGTCTTAAAACAGTGCTGTGTTGAGGTCAGTGTTGAGACCTAACAATATGCGACTCCAACTCGATCTGTTGTGACACTATCTATAGTGTTAATACACTCTATTTTTGAGTTTCTTTCAAAATAGTGCATATTTACAGTGTCACCACTTGTAATGTGTGAGCACCACTGGTCTGTGATGTGCATCACACAAACCCAGCCACCACACAGACAAGCATCAACACTCTGGGTCTCTGGCAAGATGGAATTACATAAGAACATATTTTCTTTCTGTGTCAGGAAGCCATGAATCTCGATTGTACACCTGAACCGAACAATGTCAGGAAACCACAACTGACACCTCACTTCGTCTGGATACAAACCAGGGTGGCCCTGCATTGTAAAGCACAGCCTTTTTTCCGTAATGTAGGGGCATCCCTGTTCAGCACCATGTGTCACACAGACCTATTCCCCACAGTGCAATAAGTTTCGGGAGCCTCTGGTGAGATGGAAACATGAACATTTGGACTTTTATATGAATCCATAAAGCCATAAAGCCATACATCTATACTTTTGGAGTCTTTTGGATCTGGACATTCTGGACCCTTGGAAACCATAAATCTGGATTTTTGTACTCTATCATACACCTACTAAATGGTGCCAGGAATCAAACACAACTGAAAATGGACCTCACAGATGAGAAATGTACCAGAATGACTAATTGGAAACTTGCTGTTTATTAAAAAATAAATTCATTAATAAAAGATTTGCATCCACCAGTTATAGCTCCTTATTAAATCACTTCCATATGTTGCACACTCATTGATTATGACACAAAACCAGTCCATCAGTTGTTGAATTGTGTGCAGAAATTGGAGTGCAGTAAGTCAAAGATAGTGTTGTGTAAATAGGATTGGAGGAGGAAACTATATGGCTCAAGGATGTTTTGGTAAGGTTAATGGACAATTTCCATAGGTAGATGCTTAATTTGGGATGCTTTGACTGGCTAGGAAAATTACCCGACTTCAATCCTATCACAAACTTGCAGGACTATTTAAAACAGTGGGTGTGCCACCAAAATGGGCACAAACATCCTGAGCTGAACACTCAGTTGAAGAGTATGTATATCTAATATTAATAAAGATTTATCGAATTTAACTGAATGATGGTATCATTTCAATTCGTAAACTCACCATAGCAATAACTGCAGCTCCAGCTCCAGCCAACGCACAGACAAACAGGTGGAAGGTCATGTCCAGCTAAAAAGCAACAAGGATTTTAGTCACAGAGGTACTGCATTTTGTTTTTCTGCTTGGATGTCTTTTATGTGAATCTTACCTCTTTAGAGTCGCACATTTTAAAAAACTTCTCTGATCCAGTACACACTGTCTTCTCCTCACCGATAGTCACAACACCTTGAATCCACAACACACACAACTCATAAATAAACCTAGAGGTTTTTAGATTACTGGTAAAACTCAATCAAATAGTTATTTATTCATACAGTATGTTTATACTTCTTTGAAATGCTCTCATAAAATTGAAACAAAAGATTCAGTAGATACAATTTTAGCTAATGAGCAAGAAAGCTGTGCAGCAATTGCAGCTTTGAAAGACTGTGCAAACATAAAATCTTAACATTTTTCTTTAGCAAAAAAAATTAAACATCTAACTGAGGCAAATATGTGTTGGATAGTGACTATTTGTAATGTTACACACCAGTTACCAGACCTTGGGCACATTTACTTCTAACCAGTTGGATTGAACTACTTCCCATGTGACCCTGAGGAGCACAGGTGCTATCTCACTTATTGCTCTAAAGGGATCTTCAGAGATCTGACTAAAATGTTTCTGACAATGAACCAAAATACTTTGGACTTCAGTAGTGGCATAAAAACAAAAATATTTTTAATTAAAGGTTGTTTTCATTTAAAAATAGACCCATTACAAACCTAATCATTTTAACTTCACTTTCAAAGAAATAAAACATATTTTAAAAATTAACAGTGTAAACAATTTTCTCAAATAAAAAATGTAGGGGTTAGGGTTTGGGACAGTTTATCAAAATTTACATTACCGTCTAAATTTTGTATATACAGTGGGATACTAAGATGCTAAAAAGTATTTAGTCAGCCACTGATTGTGCAAGTTATCCTACTTAGGTACACTTCAGCTATGAGAGACAAAATGAGAAAAAAACAATTCTAATTGTAATTGTAACATAACCTTTGTTGGCAATGACAAAGGTCAAACGTTTCCTGTAAGTCTTCACCAGGTTTGCACAAACTGTAGCTGGTATTTTGACCCATTCCTCCATGCAGATCTTCTCTACTGCAGTGATGTTTCGGGGCTGTAACTGGGCAACACGGACTTTCAACTCCCTCCACAAATTTTCTATGGGGTTGAGGTCTGGAGACTGGCTAGGCCACTCCAGGACCTTGAAATGCTTTTTATGGAGCCGCTCCTCCGTTGCCCGAATGGTGTGTTTGAGATGATTGTCATGCTGGAAGACCCAGCCACATTCCATCTTCAATGCTCTCACTGATGGAAGGAGGTTTTGGCTTAAAATCTCATGATACATGGCCCCGTTCATTCTTCCCTTAACAGGGATCAGTCGTCCTGTCCCCTTTGTAGAAAAACAGCCCCAAAGCATGATGTTTCCACCCCCATGCTTCACAGTAGGTATGGTGCCACTCAGCATTCTTCTTCCTCCAAACAAAAGTTCTGATATTATACCACATGATATTCTCCCAGTCCTTTTCTGGATCATCCATATGCTCTCTGGAAAACTTCAGACGGGTCTGGACATGTACTGATTTAAGCAGGGGGACACGCCTGGCACTGCAGGATCTGAGTCCCTCTCGGCGTAGTGTGTTACTGATGGTAGCCTTTGTTACTTTGGTCCCAGCTCTCTGCAGGTCATTCATCAGGTCCCTCCGTGTTGTTCTGGGATTTTTGCTCATCGTTCTCATGATCATTTTGACCCCCCGGTATGAGATCTTGCGGGGGACCCCAGATCAAGGGAGATTATCAATGGACATTTATGTCTTCCGTTTTCTTACAATTGTGCCCACTGTTGATTTATTCACACCATCCTGCTTGCCTATTGTAGATTCACTCTTCCCAGTCTGGTGCAGGTCTACAATTTTCTTCCTGGTGTCCATCGACAGCTCTTTGATCTTGGCCATGGTTGAGTTTGGAGTCTGACTGTTTGAGGCTTTGGACAGGTGTCTTTTATACTGATAACGAGGTCAAACAGGTGCCATTAATACAGGTAACGAGTGGAGGACAGAAGAGCTTCTTAAAGAAGAAGTTACAGGTCTGTGAGAGCCAAAAATCTTGCTTGTTTGTGGGTGACCAAATACTTATTTTCCACCATGATTTACAATTAAATTCTTAAAAAATCCTACTTTGTGATTTCCTGGATTTTTTTTCTCATTTTGTCTATCATACTTGAAGTGTACTTATGATGAAAATTACAGACCTCTCTCATCTTTCTAAGTAGGAGAACTTGCACAATCAGTGGCTGACTAAATACTTTTTTTCCCCACTATATTTAGTCGATTACTATCTCAGTTTAAAATAATGCCTTTACATTTAATGAATAAAAAATATAGTGTGTGTGTGTGTGTGTGTGTGTGTATGTGTGTGTGTGAGTGTGTGAGTGTGAGTGAGTGAGTAAGTGAGTAACTTTGGATCTTATATCTCAATCCTATGTTCCCACAAGGATAGAAAGATCTCACGTTTTTTACATTGTAGGGTGGGGACAGTTTGCTTTTCAACAAAAACTGCAACTTTCTTTTGAAAAACCAAAAGAGCCAAAAGAGATTACTGAAGTTAAGGTTTTGGTAAAGACAAACAGATGGGATATTGGGAGTAATCGCTATAGTGTTTTAAAGACTAAAGAGAAGGCATGTGACACACAGAGACACTGCAGTGCCGCTAATGTTGGAACCTCTACAGAAGCTATAATATACACAACCAGTCTGTGCGTGCGCACTGGTAGATGTGTTTACCGAACTGGCGTGGGTCCAAGCACAGACTTGCTCCCTCCAGCTGCGTGGTGTTTTTGCAGATGGTCCAGATGTTGAAGTACATAAAGACAGGCAAAGCAGTGAAGGCTGTCACTCCCAACCATGCCAACATGAAAATATATGTCAGCATGATGAACTGAAAAAAGCATGCCAATATCAATATTAGAAGATGTGAATTGGTATACACATAAACATTTTATTATGAGCACATTGTATGTTAATGTTTCTATTATAATCCATATTTTGAAATGCTTTGTATTAACACAGCACTTTTTAAATAATGCATATAGCTTTTCTTAAAACCTTGTCTTAATACTACATGGGTGGCACAATGGCTCGGTGGATAGCATCGCTGCCTCACAGCTGGGTTCTGGGTTCAGCCCAGTGTGGAGCTGCCTGGGTCCTTTCTGTGTGGAGTCTTCATGTCTTCCCCGTGTCTGTGTGTGTTTACTCTGGGTACTCTAGTTTCCTCCCACGATCCAAGAAATGCCTGTTAGGTTAATTGCTTACTCTAAATTGGCATTGACTTGAGTGTTTAAATAAATACGACTAGACTTCATGTAACCTTGTGTATAGATGTAACTGTGTGTGTGTGTGTGTCACTGAAATGGCCACTGATGCTAAAAGCGACATTAAATAAACCAAATAAACAAACAAGCAATTAATACTACACATTTCTACAATGCTAAACATCATATATGCTAATACTTCACACTGATAAAGACCGCACATGGGGTAATGCTGCATATTTGTAAACACCTCATTATAATCTCTCACACTGTTTATGTCACATCACATTTCTGAGCACCCTAGGAGCTACACTTCATGTATTATCTCAAATTCCCATAGGATTTCCCTTTCATTCATGAATTTCTTTTAATGAAGCAAAAATTATTTTTTTGCAATGACTTTTTTTTTGGCAAAACATTTCCAAATGCTATTTCAATATTCCAAATGTTTCAAAAAGATAGCAATAACATAAAAATTGGTTTCTGACAACAGATTTTGTAGCCTGACTCCATTTGGCATTAACATGACTGAAAGGATTAATACCTGACATGTGGTGAATATCTCATATGTGTAGTCACTACTACCCAATATGCCTGTATATGGTTTGTGTATTAAAATTAAGATAGCTTCAAGCTACAAATAATGTCAGTATATTTTTATTTGAACTTAAATTCTTACCCATGCACTAACACAACGGCCGCATGCAGTGATCTTGAAATCTCCATACAGATCTTTAATAGCTCCACTGGTGAAAAAGCCCTCCACCATTAGCAGGATCCCGTAGACAAAGAAAGCCGTGGCAATACCGTAGATGACGTACTTGATAATGTCAATGCTGCAATCACAATAGTGACAGTTATTATCTGTACACTCTATTTCACACAAATCTAGCGAAGCATTTGGCATAGATGGCTGTTTGATAACGTACGCATTTGTTAGTAAATAAACTGGTAATGTAATGTGATCATAACCATACAGTTGTGCTTGAAAGTTTGTGAACCCTTTAGAATTTTCTATATGTCTGCATAAATATGACCAAAAAAATCATCAGATTTTCACAGAAGTCCTAAAAAAAGTAGATAAAAAGAACCCAGTTAAACAAATGAGTCAGAAATTTTATACTTGGTCAATTATTTATTGAGAAAAATGATCCAATATTACATATGAGTGGCAAAAGTATGTGAATCTCTAGGATTAGCAGTTATTTTGAAGGTGAAATTAGAGTCAGGTGTTTTCAATCAATGGGATGACAATCAGGTGTGAGTGGGCACCCTTTTTTATTTAAAGAACAGGGTTCTATCAAAGTTTGCTCTTCACAATACATGTTTGTGGAAGTGTATCATGACACGAACAAAGGGAGATTTCTGAGGACCTCAGAAAAAGAACTGTTGATGCTAATCAGGCTGTAAAAGGTTACAAAACCATCTCTAAAGAGTTTGGACTCCACCAATCCACAGTCAGACAGATGGTGTACAAATGTAGGAAATTAAAGACCATTGTTAACCCTCCCCAGAAGTGGTCGACCAACAAAGATCACTCCAAGAGCAAGGTGTGTAATAGTTGGCGAGGTCAGAAAGGTCCCCAGGGTAACTTCTAAGCAACTGAAGGCCTCTCTCACATTGGTTAATGTTAATGTTCATGAGTAAACCATCAAAAGAACACTGAACAACAATGGTGTGCATGGCAGGGTTCCAAGGAGAAAGCCACTGCTCTCCAAAAAGAACAGTGCTGCTCGTCTGCAGTTTGCTAAAGATCATATGGACAAGCCAGAAGGCTATTGGAAGAATGTTTTGTGGACGGATGAGACCAAAATATTATTTTTTAGAAAAAAAAAAAAAGTGTTATGTTTGGAGAAAGGAAAACACTGCATTCTAGCATAAGAACCTTATCCTATCTGTGAAACATGGTGGTGGTAGTATCATGGTTTGGGCCTGTTTTGCTGCATCTGGGCCAGGACGGCTTGCCATTATTGATGGAACAATGAATTTTGAACTATATCAGAGAACTCTAAAAGAAAATGTCAGGACATCTGTCCATGAACTGAATCTCAAAAGGAGGTGGGTCATGCAGCAAGACAACAACCCTAAGCACACAAGTCGTTCTACCAAAGAATCTTTAAAGAAGAATAAAGTTAATGTTTTGGAATGGCCAAATCAAAGTCCTGACCTTAATCCAATCAAAATGTTGTGGAAAGACTTGATGCGAGGAATTAATGTGAGGAAACCCAACAACATCCCAGAGTTGAAGCTGTTCTGTACAGAGGGAATGGGCTAAAATTCCTCCAAGTCGGTTTGCAAGACTGATCAACAGTTACAGGAAATGTTTAGTTGCAGTTATTGCTGCACAGGGGGGTCACACCAGATAATAAAAGCAAAGGTTTACATACTTTTGCCACTCACTAATACGTAATATTGGATCATTTTCTTCAATAAATGAATGACCAACTATAATATCTTTGTCTCATTTGTTTAACGGGGTTCTCTTTATCTACTGATAGGAGTCGTGTGAAAATCTGATGATGTTTTAAACCATATTTAGGCAGAAATATAGAAAATTCTAAACGGTTCACAAACTTTCAAGCACCACTGCATACACAGGTACTGGGGAAGATGTTTTAACTAGTGACTGCTTTAACCTGTAACTTAAAACTGCTTTAAATTTTGTTTATAGACATCCATTCCTGCACTTCAGGCATGTAACCCATTAAAAAAGATTGGGATGGGTCAATTTAAGAGTTAGAAATGAGGTAAATAAATAAATAAATAATGATTTGATTTCAAACAGGTAATGTCAACAGGTGATTGTTATCCTAATTTAATACCAAGGCAATATCCACAAAAGAATGTGTCTGAGTGGAAACGATGGGCAGAGGATTTCCAGTTTGTCAATAAATTTGTGAAAAAATTATTAAAAAGTATAAAAACAATGTACCTCAAAAAAGATCAGCATGGACTTTATTTCACCCTCTACAGTGGACAATATTATTAAATTATTCAAGAAATCTGGAGGAATTTCAGTGTATAAAAGAGCAAGAGCACAAACCTAAGCTGAACACCAGTGATCTCCGATCTCTCAGATGGCACTGCATTAAGAACCATATTTTATCAATAGCTGATAGAACGACATGGTCAAGGGATTTCTTTGGGAAACTTTTGTCAAGCACTATAATAACGAGTAACATTCACTGCCCACATTCACTGCATGGTTTTTGTGGGACTGTGGTAACCTAGCGGTTAAGGTACTGGACTATGGACCAAAAGGTCCAGGGTTCAAATCCCACCTCTGCCTAGCTGCTACTGTTGGCTCCTTGAGCAAATTGCTTGAATTGTTAGATTGTATCAATCAATGGATAAGGACGTCTGCTAAATGATGTAAATGTAAATTCACTTCACAAAATTCTCTTAAAACAACCCTTATGTCAACCATGTCATGTCCCTAAGTGGAATAGACGTCTCTGGGCTAGAAGGCATCTGGGATGGACCATTGTGTATTGCATGCAATGGAAACATATGTGGTCAAATGAATGAGTATTCCATATTTTTTTTTAGAAGAAATGGACACTGTGCTCCTGGTGAAAGATGAAAAAGACCATCGAGACTGTTATCAGCAACAAGGAAAAGCCAGGATCTGTCCTGACATGGGGTTGTGTCAGTGCCTTTGCAAAGGTCATATACACTTCTGTGATGGCAGCATTAATGCAGAAAAGTACATAGAGATTTTAGAGCAACATATGCTGCCTTCAAGACGACATCTTTTCCAGGGACGTCCATGCATTTTTTCAGCAAGACAATGCAAAACCACATGCTCCATACATTACAAAGGCATGGCTTCAAAGAGGGTACGAATACTGGACTGCCCTCCCTGCAGTCCTGACCTCTCCCCAATATGGAATGTGTAGAGAATTTTGAAATGCAAAATGTGACAATGACAACCCCGTACTGTTGCTCAACTTAAGACATGTTTGCAGAAAGAATGGGACATAATAATACCTGAAACACTAAATCGCTTGGTATCTTGTGTGCCAAAATGCCTTAAGTTTTGTGAGAAGAAATGGCAACATTACAAAGTGGAATACCCTATTTCCATTTTTTTTAATGAGTTGCAGGCCTGACATGCAGGAATGGATGTACAGTATACTAACAAATGTAATAAAGCTGACCAGACAAAACTTGAAATATCTTGGATTCATACTGTCTGCAGTGAAATAAAACTCAAAGCAAATGTAAGAAACTTTTAATGATGCACAAATTCTGATTGGTTACATTATACATTATGATTCTGTAAACCTGAATATGAGTGTTTATGATATATGCATTTAAAATATGATGCCAAATTTACTTTAAACTTATTTTGTCCTGGTGTGTATATTGTACCCTGAAATGCATATTTTCTTTTCTTTTTTCCACATTTTCAAATTTTGGCAGTGGTAGCCTAGCAGTTAAGGTACTGGGCTATGGACTAAAAGGTCTAGGGTTCAAATCCTGCCTTGCACTGTAAGATTGTATAAGTTGTAAGTCGCTCTGGGTAAGAGCATCTATCAATGCTGTTAAAATGTATTAAAGCTTCACTCATATGCAGTCAGTTTTTTTATAATGAAACTTATTACATTTCCCAAGTGTCCCAATAGCCTGTGTTGGGACTTGTGCTACTAATATACTTGCTATGTAAATAAAGCAAGGACATTTGATTATTTTCTGAGAACAATAATGCAGGTTAATGTGTACTTTTGACAAGCTGGTTGAGTTGGAAGGAAGAGGGGGTCTCGTTTCAGAATATCCCAGTGGAGTCAGAAATTGGCACAACACCGGATTAATTTAGTCTAGTTTTCAGTTTAGGGTTCACAGAGACTTCACATGTTGCAATATGCATGAGCAAACCTGATGTTGATGTTGTATTTAATGCTTAATCATACAAATTGAAAAAAAAAACAATAATGTAGTTATAAGTATTCATTAGTGTTCCAGTTTGTGCGTGTCATTAGGTACCTACCTTTTCTGGTTCACTCTCAGTTAATGTTATTGTGTTTTCTGATTTGCTGTTGTTTTTTTCTGAATTTGCATGAATTTTTTAATTTGCCGTGTTTTCTTTTTGTTAATTTGTTTGCATGTCAGAGCTCCTGTACTTAATGCTAACTGGACATGCCATGTAAATTCACTACTGGTACTACATTTCCCATAATGCCCCAGCATCATTCCAAATGCTTTAGTGGCTAACGTTATGTTTTTGGAGTAATGGTTATCCAAAAACATTTTAAGAAAGTTAGCCGTGCTCCATATAAGATGATGGTCGCTCATAGCTATATGTTTTGACTAGCCACTTATGTATGTCCTACCAAGTATATATTACGATACTAAATCAAAGGCAGTCATTAAACAAGCAAAGGCATTAGTTACGTTAGCATAAACAAAATGAATGCAGTTAATATGAAACTCTTTAGGGTTAATCAAGCACATTAGTGTTAAACTACTTAATCTATTTAGTGCTTAACAGGCTTATGCTTTATGCACAGTTGTGCCCCATGACTGTTTGGCAAGCAGAGGGGTACAGCTGTGCCCTTTTAAATTCTGTGTGTGGCCCAGTTTGACAAGTAGCCTAGAATGCCACTGGCGGGAGACATCCTTAGAGGCATTAGCAGTAGCATTGTTGTATGTCTAATCTATATCAATGTCCATTTCAAAATGCTATACAGTCTAATCACTGAAGGGGTATCTATAGTCAGAATCTATAATTTGAATTCAATTCAAAGAAGAACTATGAAATCAGCTGCCACTAGATATTTCCTAATAAATGCAGCTACACTACAAACATGTCAGCTGTCATGTACTACAGTGTTGTGAAAAAGTGTTTGACCCCTACCTGATTCTTATTTTTTTTATGTTTGTCACACAAGTGTTTCGGAACATCAAACCAATTTAAATATTAGTCAAAGACAACACAGGTAAACACAAAATGCAGTTTATTATTAAGGGAGAAAAATATCCAAACTTACATGGCACTGTGTGAAAAAGTGATTGCCGCCTAAACCTAATAACTGGTTGGGCCACCCTTAGCAGCAACAACTGCAACCAAGCGTTGGCGATAACTTGCAGTGAGTCTTTTACAGCATTGTGGAGGAATTTTGGCCACTCATCATGGCAGAATTGTTGTAATTCAGCCACATTGGAGGACATTTCGAGCATGAACGGCCTTTTTAACACTGGGATGGCTGACTTTTTTAGATTCTGAGGACATACACCCTCCTTCTGCCAGACCATTAGAGGGGCATCAGTCCTCTTTTGTGATGCATATGATTTCAGCCTGCAGCTAACCTAGACACCCCCACCCACCCCCAACTATTCTCTCGACTCTGATTCAAGCATGCTTTGTCTAGTATAGTTACATTTTCTCTGTGTACATATGGGCTTTTGTTTTCAATAAATAAAATGTGTTTTATTTGTGGTTTTTAAGAATAGGTTTTGGTAATCATGTCATTAAAGTATTATGTAAGAAAAAAAGTAAAATAGTTTATCTTACTTTTGGTCATGCCACAGCATCTCAATAGGATTCAGGTCAGGACTTTGACTAGGCAACCTCAAAGTCTTCATTTTGTTTATCTTCAGCCATTCAGAGGTGGACTTGCTGGTGTGTTTTGGATCATTGTCTTGCTGTAGAAACCAAGTTCGTTTCAGCTTGAGGTCACAAACAGACGGCCGGACATTGTCCTTCAGGATTTTTTGGTAGACAGCAGGATTCATAGTTCCATTTATCATAGCAAGTCTTTCAGATCCTGAAGCAGAAAAACAGCCCCAGACCATCACACTACCACCACCAAATTTTACTGTTGGTATAATGTTCTTTTTCTGAAATGCTGTGTTACTTTTACCCCAGATATAATGGGACACACACCTTCCAAAGAGTTCAACTTGTGTCTCATCAGTCTTCCCAAAAGTCTTGTGGATCATCAAGATGTGTTCTGGAAAAAGTGAGACGAGCTTTAATGTTCTTTTTGGTCAGCAGTGGTTTTTGTCTTGGAACTCTGCCATGCAGGCCATTTTTGCCCAGTCTCTTTCTTATGGTGGAGGCATGAACACTGACCTTAACTGAGGCAAGTGAGGCTTGCAGTTCTTTGGATGTTGTTATGGGGTCTTTTGTGAGTCATCGCTGCGGTCTTGGGGTAATTTTGGTCTGCCAGCCTCTCCTGGGAAGGTTTACCATTGTTCCATGTCTTCGCCATTTGTGGATAATGGCTCTCACTGTGGTTCACTGGAGTCCCAAAGCTTTAGAAATGGCTTTATAACCCTTTCCAGACTAATAGATCTCAATTACTTTCTTTCTCAATTGTTCCTGAATTTCTTTGGATCTCAGGATGATGTGTAGCTTTTAACGATCTTTTGGTGTACTTCACTTTGTCAGGCAGGTCCTATTTAAGTGATGTCCTGATTGGGAACAGGTGTGGCAATAATCAGGCCTGGTTGTGGCTAGAGACAGTGAACTCAGGTGTGATAAACAATAGTTAAGTTATGTTTTAATCGGGGTGGCAATCATTTTGTCACACAGGGCCATGTAGGTTTGGATTTTTTTCTCCTTTAATAATAAACACCTTCACTGAAAACCTGCATTTTGTGTTTACTTGTGTTGTCTTTGACTAATATTTAAATTGATTTGATGTTCCGAAACACTTAAATGTGATAAACATACAAAAAAAAAAAAGGAAATCAGGAAGGGGGCAAACACTTTTTCACACTACTGTATATCAGGTGATGAAAACTATGGTTGCTCACATGGTGAAGACATCCACTCCTCCAGGTGCCCTGATCACTTCAAAGTAGTTCTGCAGGATGGTGACAGTGCCAGAAAGAGCCTCGTGACCACAGCCGCAGAACAATGCCACCCCAGCATATAGCAAGATGGTGGCAATCAAAGATGGGTAAGGGATCCCACGCAAACACTTCAGGCAGCACTCCATACATCCTAGGAACAAAGCAAGGGAGACACAGAGAAGGGATCAGACTGGCCTGTGGAGCAAAAATTAGTCTATATGTATATATAAGGAATCTACATAGTCTATGTGCTGTATCTGCTTATTTTTCTATCAAAAATCTGTCTACTGGTTAGTCTAGTTAACTATCCATCTGTCTGTCCATCTGTCTTATAAAGACAGAAAACAGACAGGCAGACTATGCCACATAGGACTGAGTGGGTATGTTATGGGCATGTTTTTTATATTATTTTGACCAAATATCTTTATTTGCATTATTTACCTACAGTAACACTAGTTCATTGAAATAAGCCTCATAGACTGTATGCCAGTGTTCTTCCTGAGCAGTGTTCAGCCTGAGCAGAATAATAATGACTTCCACATTGCTTCAGTTTTTTCAAGACTCAAATGAATTGGCCCTGGCTTTTAAAATTCTCCCTACTGCATTGGTGCTCAGAGCGAAAAATATAATTTCAACTTTTTTCGTGTGAGTTGGTGTTGCGTTTGACTAAAAAGCAGACCGACGTTTCGTTCATAATTCATTGTAGGCCAGGATATGGAAGGCATGCACACACACACACACACACACACACACACACACACACACACACACACACACACACACACCCCTTGGTGCTGCCTTGGCACTCAGAGAGGAAAATACAAAAACTTCTGTTTCTGCTTCCTGTTCGCTGATAATGCAGCTCAGGATGTGAGTTATGGCTGATCAGGGAACAATGAAAATATAATAATGAGGCAATAAACCTTCAACCTGACCATGCCACACCATTTACCTTCCCCCAATCCTTCACTATTCTTTTGTTTGTCTTGTATTCTGCCCAAATGACTCCACCCAATAGACTTACTGTGCAGGGTGGATATAATAAATAAATAAATAAATAAATAAAAAACAATTAAGCCAACTAAAAGGGAAAAAAAATAATAATGGCGGAATAAGAAATTGTCCATATTACACACAAACTGAAACTAGATTCCCTTTCAAGCTTAGCTAACTGAGACTAAACAGAACCATGGAAAAAAATGCATTACAAACACAAAAGAAAACCATTGTGTGTATTGATACACAGAATGCAATTTTTTTCCAGTGTGAGTCAAAGTTGCAGTTGACAAATAAAGTAGACTGGTGGTTCATTTCTTCAGTTATAGGCAGCACATGCACAGACACACATACACATGCAAAAAGCATGCCATTTTTCTGCACTCCAGTTCCTACGTTTCCGTGCATTGTTGAGTCCATTGGCCTTGTTTCCACATCTAAGGTTTTTTGGCATCAATTCTTCCATGAACACCTTCTGGCCAGACTTTCCTGAACAGTAGATAGATGTACCTGAGTACCAGTGGATTCTGCCAGTTCTGAGCTGATTTTGAAATGAAGTATGAAGATGTCTCCCACAGTCAAAAGACATGCACTAGGTCTAATTTGACTTGAATGTGTGTGTATATATATATATATATATATATATATATATATGACTTGTCTCGATTTAACCTTGCATGTCGATAAAACCGTGTGTCTGTCGCTAAAATGGCCATTGAGGCTGATAGCAAATTTAAATCAATCCAAATAAACAAACAAACCTTGGCTGACCACTGTGACTATGGCCCTCAACATTGCCTGTTTGTTTATGCTTCTTTAAAAGAGCTTGGACAGCAAATCTTGAAACCCCAGTCTGTTTTGAAATATTTGCCATGCAAGAGACCATGCTGATGCCGTATAACTGTCTTGTATCTTTTTTGCTGTATTCAGTCTTGCCATGGTATATGACCTGTGACACAGAGCTACCTTCCACAGCCTCATCTTTGTACAGTTTGGCTGTTCCTCACTCAGTTTTAAACCTCCTACACTATTTGTGTTTCAGTTGACTGTGTTTCAACCTACATAAAATGGATGATCATTATCACCAGTTTGGTATAACTGTTTAATCATTATCTGATTAGAATCCTACAAAATCCATGATTTTGTTCAAGTGTACCTAAAATAATTGGTGCTGTTTTGAAGGCAAATGGTGGTCACACCAAATACTGATTTGATTTAGATTTCTCGTTTGTTCATGCACGTTGAATTTTGTTAATTGACATAAATTAGTTACACTTCTATTTTATGGATTGATGGAAGGACAAGGTGGGGGGGTGTTGTTGTGATGTGTTGGGTATGATTGGGTATTATTATATCATCCACTTACAATAGGCTGTAAGATATACATAGGATATAGGTTCCATATAGGTTTAATAATTACAAATATATGCTTTAATATGCAGTCATAGTATACAAGCTTCAGTAGGAAGTATTGGCATATAAGCTTCTATCTGCAGTAGCAGCATAAAAGCTTAAATCTGCAGGACTAGCATTTGATATAGAGAGCTGGCGTTGACCTGTGTCAGACCAGATTAGTTTAATTAGGTCAAACCTATGGGTAAGAACCACAGGGTCAGTGCACACTGAAAGAATGTCAGTGTGGAGGGTTAGTTGCATGAGTTATACACAGCTTCCGAGTCTAACCCCACTAAAAGCTGCCAGCATGTTCACCACTGGATTCGCTGACATGCTGTAAAGTGGATCTTGGAGCTTCTGGGAAGCCCCTGTCTATTAGAATGAAGCTTCAGTGGAGTTTTGCATTTCCGGACAAGCCTCATGTAAATATGTGAATATATATATATATATATATATATATATATATATATATATATATATATATATATATATATATATATATGTAACATTTTAACATTAGTTGCTGTACCATTCAGTCTTTTATTTCCACTCCCAATCATGCCCACAATTCTTCCATCAAAAGAATCCCCAACTAATAAAAAGAGTTTTCAGACTCCATTTCTATTAGTATTTAATATGGATTAACCAATTGGTGAATGGAGGTAACATTAGGGATAAAAAAATATGTTGCAATTCTATTATAAAATGTAAAGAAGCAGCCTGGAACAATGGTAAATAACAACGATAAGTACAAACAATGCATGAGGGTTAAACGGAGGAGGGGTGAGCTTGGGGTGAAGCGAGGTGTCAGACTGACAGATGGATTCAGGGACCAGGAGTGATATGAAGAGGGGGTTGGGGGTTATTGAGAGGTTGTGGGAGTATCAGCATGCTGCTCACAGGTCTTTTGTTTAAATTGTTGGGGTTTTAAATATGGATTTGGATCCCTTATACTGCTATAACAGCTAATGGGACTGCCTTCCACTAGATTTTATAACATGACTGCAATGAGTCCCTACTATTTATCCCTGTCCAGAATTATAGAGTTCATCACAAAGGTTTTGGATGGGGTTTAGGTCCGTGCATAGTGTTGTCCAGTCAAGTTCAGCACACCAAATTCAGCCAAATGTTTTTGTTGACACCAGTTTGCACTAAGGGAAGTTTTGCTGCTGAAGTTGCAAAGCAACTTACAAAACTAGAATGGCATTATGATATAACAGCCTAATAATCCCCTTTACTGAAAGTGAAGTTCTGCCGCAAACCATCCAAACAGCTCCAGCCTAGTATTCAAGCTCATAAGCTTGATTCATAACTTCACAGACTTTATTTTCACTCCTCCACACCACTGCATCCATTCAGTGCTTGGTGTTGTGCATGTTTATTTTTGGCTTGGGTCCGGCTGCTTGGACCTGATCACTCAACACATGAAGGTCCTTCGAAGTAATCCTTTTGCTGATGTTGTTTACTGAGCTATTCTGGAACACAGTAGTGAGTGTGTTGAAGTTGTATCCAAGTCAAGTCTTGAGTCCCATTCTGAACTAAAACTTAAGTGTTAAACTGTTTAAAGGAAGGTTATTTGTATGTATTAGTATATATTATTGTGGTTCAAAATTATTGTAGAGGTTGCTATATAAAGTTGCTATAAGATTCCTACCTGTTTTCTTCCCAGGATACTTCCTCCAAAATGTTTGTTTTTATAAGATCCTGAGTGTAATTAAACATAGTAAAACATTATTTACTGAATAACAGTGAGTTTCTTCACTCACTGAATCTTATAAGGCATCACTATATAAACCCAAAGTGTAGCTTCTTAGTGATGGGAAGGTGCAGGTAGAGGCAGAATGTCATTCAGAGACACCATCTGTATCAGTGACTCCACGCTCTACTCTAATTCCGAGCAGAATTTCATTGCTCAGGTTTCAACTCAGAAAAAGTTGGAATGGTATGAAAAATGCAAAGAAAAAAATATTTGCAATGTTTCCTTTAATTTCATTGCAGACAGTATGAACTCAAGATATTTCATGTTTCTTTCTGGTCAACTTTATTTCATTTGTTAATAAACATCCATTCCTGCATTTCAGGCCTGTAACACATTCCAAAAAAAGTTGAGAAAGGCAATTTAGGGCTAGTAATGAGGTGAAAAACAAACAAACAAACAAACAAAACAACAACAAAAAAACTTAATAATGATGTGATTTCAAACAGGTAATGTCAATAGGTGATTATAATCTTGACTTACATACAAAAGCAGTTCCCACTTTGAGGAACACTTTGAACTCCAGTCTTACTTTGAGGAGCATTGTTAAACATGTCAATAATTTTCTCACACATTTGTTGATAAAGGAGGATGGAGACCATCTGCCCACCTTTACTCCTCTCTTTACCTGTTGATATTAACTGTTTGAAATTACATCATTATTTAGTTTTTTTTTCTTTGTTTCATTCATTACTAGCCCTACATTTTCCCTGTCCCAACATGTGTTGCAGGCCTGACATGCAGAAATGGATGTTAATTAACAAATGTAAAGTGTAAAGAAATGTAAAGAACACTGCATATTTTTTTTAAAACTGCATTTTCCACATCGTCCCAACGTTTTCTGATTTGGGGTTGTAGCTCATCATTTGTTATAGCATGCCAGTGGTTTGGATAACAGGAAGGGACATTAAAATGCATTATATAGTGGGTTAGTGGTTTGGATAGTGGGGAGGTTAATTTAAATACCTTATACAGCAGGAAATCAGATACAGGGAGCTCAGATAGGTTTTCCTGTACATATATCACATTTATTTGCATATTTAAATGTTGTCTCGACTGTACATAGCAGCTCTTTGTTTGGACAGTCTTAACAGTGATCAGAGATAGATGGGAACTTTGAGTGAGAGAACCAAAAAGTACCCACATAAGGATAGAAAGACTGGTCCATCCATCCATCCATCAACCCCCCCCCCCCCCCTCGCCTACAAAAACTCTAACCTTTTTTGAAAAATCAAAATAATTGAAATATTTGCTTTAGGTTATGGTTAAGGTTAGTAGTAGGTGTAGCACAGTAACAATGCAAATTAGCCAAATCAATATGTCAGTGAAAATTCCCCACAATAATAGAAAGAAAAATGTGTGTGTATTGGTCTTTCTGTCTGTGTAGATTGTGATGGAAAATAGAAAAGACATTCTGTAGTGGAGCAATTTTAAAGGAACAGTGTTATCCTATTCTCTGTGTTCAAGTCCTTACGGTTTTCATTTAACACATTTCACTGGTATATGTTATGTAAAGAATAATTGCTTGTAAAGAAAAATAACTTTTTTACAATTACTTATTTGAGAAATATAATATATTGACGGCAACAGTTTTTATAGTATATGAAATAACAATTCTTGGTAGCACTCTCAGATTTTTGGACCTGACTGTAGCTGATCATGGTCAAGAAACAAATAAGCAAGCAAAAAAACCCCACCCCAAAACAAACAAACAAACAAATTATATATCTATCTATCTATCTATCTATCTATCTATATATATATATATATATGTATATATATATATATATATATATCTATCTATCTATCTAATATATATATATATATATATATATATATATATATATATATATATATATATATATATATATATATATATATATATATATATATACATATATATATATATATATATATATATACACACAAACACAGCTGTGTCACTACTTGACTGAAACTGTCCTACAACCTTCAGGCAGCTTCCTGTATGCACTGATGAAGAATTAATGGATGACTAACACAAACTGTGCAACAACAGATGAGCTGCTGTCTCTGACTTTACATCTACAAGGGTGGAGCAGCATGGTAAAGGTCCAGTAGACTGTGGAGCGGCCTGGGTCCTCCCCGTGTCTAAGTGGGTTTACTCCAGGTACTCCGGTTTCCCCCACAGTCCAAAGACATACACATTAGGTTAAATGACTATGCTAAATTGCCATTGACTTGATTGTGTATATATATGACCAGTCTTGATGTAACATTGTGTATAGATAGCAATGTTAAATAAACCATATAATCAAACAAATGAACAAAATGTGTATGTTTTCTATACAATGGCGCAAAAAAGTATTTAGTCAGCCACTGACTGTGCAAGTTATCCTACTTCGAAAGATGAGAGAGGTCTGTGATTTTCATCATAGGTACACTTTAACTATGAGAGACAAAATGAGAAAAAAAAAATACAGGAACTCACATTGTAGGATTTTTAAAGAATTTAATTGTAAATCGTGGTTTAAAATAAGTATTTGGTCACCTACAAATAAGCAGGATTTCTGGCTCTCACAGACCTGTAAATTTTATTAAAGTTTAAAGTTTTACTAGTAATGGCTCCTGTGTGACCTTGATATCTGTATAAAAGACACCTGTCCACAGCCTCAAACAGTCAGACTCCAAACTCAACCATGGCCAAGACCAAAGAGCTGTTGAAGGACACCGGGAAGAAAACTGTAGACCTGCACCAGGCTTGGAAGAGGGAATCTACAATAGGCAAGCAAGTCATAATTGATTGTAAATAATTTTGGGACCAATTGTAAGAAAATGGAAGACATACAAGACCATTGATAATCTCCCTCGATCTGGGGCCAAATGAAAGATCTCCTCCTGTGGGGTCAAAATGATCATGAGAACGATGAGCAGAAATCCCAGAACAACACGGAGGGACCTGATGAATGACCTGCAGAGAGCTGGGACCAAAGAAACAAAGCTACCATCAGTAACACACTATGCAGAGAGGGACTCAGATCCTGCAGTGCTAGGCGTGTCCCCCTGTTTAAGCCAGTACATGCCCAGGCTTGTCTGAAGTTTGCCAGAGAGCGTATGGATGATCCAGAAGAGGATTGGGAGAATATCATGTGGTCAGATGAAACCAAAATAGAACTTTTTGGTAAAAACTCAACTTGTCGTGTTTGGAAGAAGAAGAATGTTGAGTTGCATCCCTAGAACACCTTACCTACTGTGAAGCATAGGGGTGGAAACATGCTTTGGGGACGACTGATCTGTGTTAAGGGAAGAATGAACGGGGCCATGTATCGTGAGATTTTAAGCCAAAACCTCTTTCCATCAGTGAGAACATTGAAGATGGAAAGTGACTGGGTCTACCAGCATGACAATGATAACAAACACACCGCTCGGGCATCAAAGTAGTGGCTCTGTATAAAGCATTTTGAGGTCCTGGAGTGGCCCAGCCAGTCTCCAGACCTCAGCCCCATAGAAAATTTGTGGAGGGAGTTGGAAATCCGTGTTGCCCAGTGACAGCCCCAAAACATCACTGCTCTAGAGGAGATCTGCATGGAGGAATGGGCCAAAATACCAGCTACAGTGTGTGCAAACCTGGTGAAGACTTACAGGAAATGTTTGACCTCTGTCATTGCCAACAAACGTTATGTTACGTTAAGTATTGAGTTGAACTTTTGTTATTCACCAAATACTTATTTTCCACCATAATTTATAATTAAATTCTTTAAAAATCCTACAATGTGATTTTCTGGATTTTGTTTTCTCATTTTGTCTCTCATAGTTGAAGTGTACCTATTATGAAAATTACAGACCTCTCTTATCTTTCTAAGTAGGAGAAATTGCACAATCAGTGGCTGACTAAATACTTTTTTGCCCCACTGTATGTCCTGACCTATTTGTCTGCTCACATTTGAATCCAAACGGATCACAAAGCATGGACTTTTTTCATCAGTATTGTTTATATTAATCATCACCACAATGATAAAAATAGACTGTATAATTGTAAATTATTATTATTTTATTTGAAAATCAACTTTCAAGTTTTTATTGTACATTGAATGGGACTAGTGGGGCTCACATACAAAGGGACAAAGGGATAAATTACTTACAGCACTGTGTTAAGAACATAAACACTGCTAAACTCATAATTAAATATTTTAAATAGTCTAGTGTTATAAAGACTGGCATTCAGAAAGTGCTATTCGTCTGTCAAGATGAACAATTACTCTGTAACCTCAGAGAGAGTCCATAACACCACTTATCGATTGAGATCAGAGGAATTTACAGGCAAACACATAAATAAGAGAGGAGAGGCTGTGCTGTAATGGCCTAATGCTTTCTAACGCAATAACGATGAGGGCTAATGAAATGCCCATTCTCCCATGAGGCTGTTCTCTTCCCTCTGCTCATCTGCTGTGAGCCGTCTAGTTTCAAGTAATTGAATGGCACGTTTTAACAAATCATGTATGGTTTACTATTATGTTTAGGATTTCAATTTGTAAAAAAGGCATTTACAAAACCAAGTCTCAAGGTAAATCATGGATTTATGAATGATGCAGTAATAGTGCTAAACACACAAATTCACAGCTGGATTGTATTTATATATTTTATACATTTGTATTTTTGTGACTATATAAATCTCACACATCGTAACATGTAAAGAATGCAAAACAGATCTATATTGCACATTTGAGTTTATGATTATAGACATACTATAGAGTAAAATATTTCTACATTCCTCTGTTTGCTTTCTGTGTAATAATATTTATTAGCCAGTGACTTTTTTTTTTTTTTTTACTATTTTACAAAATAGCCTTAAAATACACTATCAATCTTCATTAATAAAGGTCTGATAAAATATATTCTCACAGCTTAATAGAGTTGGAAAGTGATGTTTAAGAAATTGCCATCCATGGCATTTGTTTGTAAACAATAATATGCAATTTCTGCAATTTCACCATTTGCTACACAAATTGTGTCCCATTTTTCTCGTGATTTAGGTGTTATTTAGGCAGCTACCTACCTGGAAGCATGAAGCCTACAAGTTGTTCCCTTCAAGATGAGTCAACCACTTTGTGTTTTCGAACTGTATCTTATGCAATATAAAAAATGCTATTCTGTAGTGCCATTTGTAAGCCCTTGGCAGAAGATTATTAAATTGTGGCATATTTTTTTAGGAGCCATAAGTCACTTTAACCTACCTGTTGTGTTCGAATAAGGGCTGGGCTGGGCTACTTAAAACTGTCTATAGATTATTTAAAAAATTGTTATTATCAACTGTTTGTATTATACCTTTTTAAGTAAACCTTTAGTAGTCCTTATCAGTTTGCCCTTCCTTTTAACCAAATTCATTTTCTATGGCCAATCAGATCTGACCTGTACACCATAGATGTTACAAAATATGAACAATTTGCCTATGTCAATGATACCAGGTGTCATTAATTTATTGCATGTATATGCATTGTCTGCCAATCAGATGACAAAATTGACCAGAACACAGAAGGAGGGTTATTTTTTGAAAAATTGTCCAGATGAAGCACTACACTACCCAAAATCTTAGAAACCCACCAATCAGCGACTTGCCACATTTACTAGAGCACAGTGAAGTTCACCAGACCACCAGCTAGGCGATGAGGACAAAATATAACATGAATAATATTCTATAATTATAGACAGTTCTAAAAAAATAAAATACATTCAATTATATACAGTAGCAATAAACCTGGAAACAATATGAAATTATGCTTTCACCATTTTATTATGAGAATAGAGTTAAAGTGATAGGATGACATAATTGTCCATACATCACACAAATAATTCTATTTGTATGGTTTGTTTGGGGTGCCATTTGAAATAGTGTATTAGCTGACTTTTCGGAAACCAGATCAAAATGAACAGTAGAATGGTGGATCTTTCTGGAACCAAGGCCATTACATTTAAATAAGGGATTTTTCAATAACAATGATAAACAGCAGAACATTTTGTAGGCTGCCACACTGCCAAAATGGCCTTATACATCACTGGCAAACAGTGATAATGAACGTTATATTTACAATTTGGACTGTTTAGTCTGGTTAGCATGTGTTTAGTCTGTGTGTGAGTATGTATTTGATACAAAATTTGAACTGTGGTGTTCAGCATCACTAAATGGCTTACATTAGGAGTTTTAATGCTGATTTCTAATGATGCATAGGTACACTAACACCAACTGTAGTGCACTTATTCTGTTCATAAACCCTTATCTAAAAATGACACCACAAACTGTATGTACATTTTATTTGTCAAAATAAAAATGTCAAATCCACTAAGAGCAGCAGCTTACTGTTTATCATTAACAAACTCTGCACCTATATGAAAGCAGATCAGCAGTTGTTGACCAGACTCTATAGATGACAAAAGAGTTCAATCATATTGAAAAGAATAAAAGAAAAGACATTCAAGATACTAATGGTCGGTCATGATATACAGGATTCATTAAGGTGAGAAATAAGAAGTTGTGTAAAACTGATATTTCAATATTTTCCAAAGCAAATGCCGAAGCAAAGTACACTCTTAGAATGGAGCTGACATACATGGCTACTGTCATGGCAACAGGCTGTTCTCATACCCATCATGCACTGCTTTCAAAGAGAGAAGATAGAAAAACAGTACACACATGAAGAGCCGCCATGGAGACTGAGGAGTGGAGGAGGAGAGAAAACTGAAGGAAGGGATATCTATCTATCTATCTATCTATCTATCTATCTATCTATCTATCTATCTGTCTGTCTATCTGTCTAGCTATCTATCTAAATATGAACATGAATTATTGTGAGAAAATATTTTACAATCCTGTCACAAATCTACACATGCCCATACACGGCTGCATTTCTCCGTTTGGGTATTTTTAGTCCCTTCAAGTGACACTACTATAAACATCAAGCTTCAAGCATCACACAAAACAAAGTGTTGCTATGGAAAACGGATCTACAGACACAGCCTGGGTTTGTGTGAACATGAAAAAAGGAGGGAAGGCAAGACTGAAATGCGCAGCAAACAAAGACAAGCCCCTCAGACCCTTCACACACACACACACACACACACACACACACACACGCACACACACACACATACACACAGAGTCTTGGTAAACATAGGTAATGGGGACTCCTCATTGCCATAACGATCACTCTAGCTTACTGCTTATTAATTTTACATGTAACCCTAATACATCAATAACCAAAAGCAAGTCTCATATATATATATATATATATATATATATATATATATATATATATATATTTTTTTCCTTTGTGAGGACCGGTCACATGTCCCCACCCCTCTTTCAATCCTTGTGGGGACATTTATTCCCCACAGTGATATATAAACTTGACACCCCCCCCCTCCCTCCCCCACACACCACCAACACACACACCACCAACACACACACACACACACAAACGCACACACACAGCATCCACCGACTGTGCACACACCCACCCCTTTTGCCAAAGCAACAGTAAATCTGCTTCTGTGTCACACATAAAGCATTTTAGGCTGTTACGTGCAGTGTATTTCACAGACACAAATTGCAGTGTTGTTGCGAAAATACCAATGAAACACAAAAAAAAATACAATGCAGCATCAATTATATTCTGATTTCTTTGCATACCATTAATACAAAAATAAAACATGCCATTTTTCATATCTGCTTAACCTCATTCTGTAATCCATCAGAGACAATAGACAGGGTGCAGAGCGGATTAGTCATCAAGATAAACAACCAGTCTGCAGAGTTATATGATGGATGGATGAGAGTGAAAAGATTCCTTTACCTTTCTGGCTCTGCCCTTCATCCATGTCCTCCTCCATTTTCCTTGCTTTTTTCCTGATTTTTGGCGACTCGGCGACGGTGTGTGTGATGCTAAAACCTTCTCTTTCTCACAATAGAGACTGAGACTGGGTCTCTGAGCAAACCCCCTCCTCCACCTCTCTCTCGCTCTCTCTCTCTCTCTCTCTCTCTCTCCTAGTCTCCCCTTCTACCACCCACTCCCTCACTTTTTCTATACTGCATGGGAAAGCGGCTGTCAGCAGAGATTATTCTCATCCCACTTCCCTTTCAGTGAAGAGTAACGTCTTAGTGCAGTACTATGGTAAAGCAGAGTTCAAAGACCTCATAAAATAACTCTATCAAGTGGCAGGTGTGTGCGTGTATGTGTGTGTGTGTGTGTGTGTGTGCGCGTGTGTGTATGAATTAGACTATGGGACTATGGTACTATGGGACTATGGTAGCCTAGTGGGTAAGGTACTGGACTATGGACCACAAGGTCCAGGGTTCAAATCCCACCTGTGCCAAGCTGCCACTGTTGGGTCCTTGAGCAAGGCCCTTAACCCACAATTGCTTGGATTGTAAGACTGTACCAACTGTAAGTCGCTCTGGATAAGGGTGTCTGCTAAATGTTGTAAATGTAAATGTAATTAGAGAAACAAAAAAAACACTGACGACAAACACAAGGCCCTCAAAAGAAAGCAGAACACCAAGCTGAATCCAAAACAGTTACTTCAGGACAAAAGCCACTGTTTTAGCTCACAATGCCCAACAATGATATAAATAGGAGTCAGAACAGATACTAATACATAAGATAAAATCTAATCAAACAACATAATAACACCGTAATTAGTGCAAGATTGTCTATCTTGTTTAATTATATTTTAGTTGAATAGTATATATCCTTTTCACGTTGTTTATCTAGAGTGTTTTTCTATCTTTTTGTCTCTCTTTTTTTCTCCCTGTTTATTACTGCTTTTTAAATGTTTTGTCAGTAATGCACCTTTATCATTCACGCCAAGTCCTTTTGAACTGAACTGACCATAAGATACATGCATTTATCTTCACCTGAATTCGAATTATGCATAAGAGTAAATGAGAGTAAATATATAAAAATCACCATCAGTTCAGAGAATGCTGATAATAATCCATCATAATCCTGCATGACAATAATCATACTATGAGCTTCCACATTACGTTCATCTGCTAAGCTCAGAACATTTATGCAGTAAGCTGATCATATAGGGCAGGGGCCCAAAGTCTGAGAACACTAGTGAAAATGCTTCTAATTTAATACACTAATTCACTCACTTTATATACCCACTTAATCCAGTTCAGGGGACAGGGGGCTGGAACATAGGCAGAAACGAACACTGAAAGGGCACCGGTTCATCGTAGTACATGCGTACATGCACACACACAAATACTGTGGTGCTTTATAGATGCCTGTTGACCTAATGCATATCTTTGGAATGTGGAAAGAAACCGAAGTACCCGGAGAACATCAAAACTACATGCAGGTAGTGGTCAGGCCAGGACTTGAATCAGGACTGAATTGAATACAGGAACTCCCCATGATCCGGTTTAATATTTTTCGACTTTATGATGGGAATCGTAAGTATACATAAATACACATTCAGCAGGAACAATATTCTGAATTTTGAATTTAGATTTTTCCTCAGGCAAGGGATACGCTCCCACAGATGTTGGGCATCTGGATTGCAGCCAGCTGACTGAGCTGGGCAGCAGCACCCACAGTCTGACAGTGGCTAATCATATTGTTTTTGTTTACCACTTTCAATAAAATTTGTTCAGTAAATAACATGAGATATTCAATACATTATTATACATTTGTTTTATCATGGATTTGTCAGAACGTATCACCATCATCAATCGAGATATTTTTTAATTTGCATTTTCCATGCTTTTTTTTTCTCTTTTTTTGATTTGGGGTTGTATTATCGTAATAGTAATGGAAAATGTATTGATATCGAGGACAAGGCAAAACAGAAGCAGTTTCACAAGTGCCCTCATCTCTGTGCAAAAGTCTTAGGCCACCATTAGATTTTTGCTTTAGCAATAATATAATATACCATATACAGTGGGGGAAAAAGTATTTGGTCAGCCACTGATTGTGCAAGTTCTTTTACTTAAAACGATGAGAGAGGTCTGTAATTTTCATCATAGTTACATTTCAACTATGAGAGACAAAATGAGAAAAAAAATTCCTGGAAATCACACTGTAGAATTTTTAAAGAATTTAATCGTAAAATATGGTGGAAAATAAGTATTCAATACTTATTGATAAATACTCAGTACTTTGTAACATAACCTTTGTTGGCAATGACAGAGGTCAAACAGCCCATTCCTCCATGCAGATCTCCTCTAGAGCAGTGATGTTTTGGGGCAACATGGACTTTCAACTCCCTCCACAAATTTTCTATAGGGTTAAAGTTTGGAGACTGGCTAGACCACTCCAGAACTTGAAATGCATTTTGTATGATGTTTCCACCCCCATGCTTCACAGTAGGTATGGCGCAACTCAGAATTCTTCTTCCTCCAAACACCGCGAGTTGAGTTTTTACCAAAAAAATCTATTTTGGTTTCATCTGACCACATGATATTCTCCCAATCTTCTTCTGGATCATCCATATGCTCTCTGGCAAACTTCAGATGGGTCTGGACATGTACTGGCATAAGCAGGGGGGCCCGCCTGGCACTGCAGGATCTGAGTCCCTCTCGGCGTAGTGTGTTACTGATGGTAGCCTTGTTACTTTGGTTCCAGCTCTCTGCAGGTCATTCATCAGGTCCCTCCGTGTAGTTTAAAGATTTTTGCTCACCGTTCTCATGATCATTTTGATCCCACGGAATGAGATCTTGCATGGAGCCCCAGATCGAGGGAGATTATCAATGGTCTTGTATGTCTTACAATTTCTCCCACAGTTGATTTATTCACGCCAACCTGCTTGCCTATTGTATTGTTCCCAGCTTGGTGCAGGTCTACAATTTTCTTCCTGGTGTATTTCGACAGCTCTTTGGTCTTGGCCATGGTTGAGTTTGGAGTCTGACTGTTTGAGGCTGTGGACAGGGGAGGTCACAATAAATACCTGCCACTGTAGCTTACAAAAGCTGTTTATTCTATTTTTTCCCATTTATTTCATATTGCATACAATGTTCCTGTATTTTCTGGTTGTATTAATGTATGTCATTTAGCAGACACCCTTATCCTGAGCGACTTACAATTGATACAATCTTACAATCCAAGCTATTGTGAGTTAAGGGCCTTGCTGAAGGACCCACCAGTGGCAGCTTGACAGAGGTGGGATTTCATAGTCCACTACCTTAACCGCTAGGCTACCATAGTCCTAATCCAATAAAGAGACTGATAAATAATAATATATGATTAATATAACATTGGTAAAACAATGGTACATCTAATCTAAATGGTGGCCTGAAATTTTTGCACAGTACTGTATATCTCATCATAAGCATGTTCAATAGTAAACTGATAACTGATCACTTGTCACATGATACTAATAACCATGCACAATATCAATAATCATAATCATATCTTAAGCTGACTATAGTTAAGTATAGTATTTATCTGGCAATAACAATAGCAATCTGTAATGCCTATACTGATATTTTATTATAGTTATAGGTATAGCAAAATGTATACACTATGAAAAGGACATAGAAATGTAAGCATATAGTGCAGATGAACAACAAATCCTTTATGCATTTTACTTCAGAGTACACGTATGCATGTGTATATATGTGTGTGTGTGTGTGTGTGTTTGTGAGACTGAGAGAGAGAGAGAGAGAGAGAGAGAGAGAGAGCAAACCAATGTAGCTGAAATTTAAATGACAGCCTCACAGAGGAGTGTGCTTGCTTTCACTGCCTCTCTTGGATGAAATATAAATGCGTGATGAATATAATAAAAGTTGTGGCCCATTCACTTTATGCTGATGTGCGTGGGATGATAGACATGTTCAACACATTATTATCCAGTCAAGACAACAGCACTGGGAATGACATTAACATATACCATATATACTAGATATAGATATATATACTATTATATATAATATATATATAACTAGATACTATATATATATTAATATATATATATATATATATATATACACAAAGACACATATAAACACACACCACACACACACACATATATATCTTATTATATATATATAATCTAGATATTTAATTAATATATATATATATATATTATTATATATATATATACAACACTGCTCAAAAAGGGAACACTCAAAATAACACATCCTAGATTCTGGAAGGAAGATATATTCTCATAAAAAAATTCTTGTTCGGTACAAGTTGAATGATCTGAAAACAAAAATCAAACAAAAATCATCAATGAAATCAAATTTCTAACCAATGGAGGCCTGGATTTGGAGTCACACACAAAATTAAAGTGGAAAAACACACTACAGGCTGATCCAACTTCGATGTAATGTCCTTAAAACAAGTCAAAATGAGGCTCAGTATTGTGTGTGGCCTCAATGTGCCTGTATGACCTCCCTACAACGCCTGGGCATGCTCCTGATGAGGTGGCGGATGGTCTCCTGAGGGATCTCCTCCCAGACCTGGACTAAAGCATTCGCCAAGCATCCTGCATGGTGTTGGGCTGTGAGCACAACCCCCATCTGTGGACGTTGGGCCCTAATACCATTCTCATGGAGTTGGTTTCTAACCGTTTGTGCAGACACATGCACATTTGTGGTCTGCTGGAGGTCATTTTGCAGGGCTCTGGCAGTGCTCCTCCTGTTCCTCCTTGCACAAAGGCGGAGGTAGCGGTCCTGCTGCTGGGTTGTTGCCCTCCTACGGCCTCCTCCATGTCTCCTGGTGTACTGGCCTGTCTCCTGGTAGCGCCTCCAGCCTCTGGACACTACGCTGACAGACACAGCAAACCTTCTTGCCACAGCTCGCATTGATGTGCCATCATGGATGAGCTGCACTACCTGAGCCACTTGTTTGGGTTGTAGAGTCCGTCTCATGCTACCACAAGTGTGAAAGCACCACCGACATTCAAAAGTGACCAAAACAACAGCCAGAAAGCATAAGTACTGAGAAGTGGTCTGTGGTCCCCACCTGTAGAACCACTCTTTTATTGAGTGTGTCTTGCTAATTGGCAATAATTTCCACTTGTTGTCTATTCCATTTGCACAACAGCATGTGAAATTGATTGTCAATCAGTGTTGCTTCCTAAGTGGACAGTTTGATTTCACAGAAGTTTGATTTACTTGGAGTTATATTGTGTTGTTTAAGTGTTCCCGTTAATTTTTTTGAGCAATGTGTATATATATATATATATATGACTGCTCAAAAAGTACTTGAACACTTTTTAATCAAAGTATAGCATCAACTCAGTTCAACTTCTGGGATACTGATCTGGTCAGTTAAGTAGCAGGGGTTTGTTAATCAGTTTCAGCTGCTTTGGTGTTAACTACATTAACAATATGTGCACTAGAGGAGCAACAATGAGATTAGCCCCAAAACAGGAATGGTTTAATAGTTGAAGGCCATTGACAATTTGTCCCTCCTTTTCTGGCTGATTTTTCACTAGTTTTGCAATTGGCAAGGGTCAGCATCACTACTAGTACCATGGTGCAGTAACTGGACCCTACAGAGGTTGCAGATAGTCCAACTTCTGCAGAATGGCACATCAATATGTGCCATTGCCAGAAAGTTTGCTGTGTCTCCCAGTCTTAAGAGTATGGAGGAGATTCCAAGAGACAGGCAGTTACTCTAGGAGAGCTGGACAAGGCTGCAGAAGGTCCTTAACCTTTCAGCAGGACTGGTATCTGCTCCTTTGTGCAAGAAGGAACAGGATGAGCACTGCCAGAGCCCTACAAAATGACCTCCCCACACTCTCCTGATGTAAATCCAATAGAACACCTCTGGGATATGATGTTTCGGTAAATCCGACGCCTCCAGGTTGCACTTCAGACTGTCCAGGAGCTCAGTGATGAGTGATGCCCTGGTCCAGCTCTGGGAAGGTATCCCCCAGGACACCATCCATCGTCTCATCGTCTCATCGTCCCATTGTCAGGCATTAATATAAGCATGTGGAGGCCATGCAAACCATTGTAAGTTGCTGCAATGGAATATCTTGGGTAAATGAAACAAGACTGTCTGCAATCACGTTGTGTTAATTTTCCTCTCCATCATGGATGTGTATTATACATATTTATATATATATATATATATATATATTAATATATATATATATATATATATAATTATATATTATAGGGCAGTCTGTTACCGCGCGTTGAGGTGCTCCGCCGGAAGCAAGTAGAAGAAGTAGGGCCCTCGGACTAGGAAATGCTCTGATGTACGGAACTGAACAGTCACTTAGCCAGGGTCCGCTATCTCTCGAATAGGCCCAGCGGATTGATTGGTTCGATAGTGCTCCCTTTTGGACATGCATGGACTAAGCGTAGAGACCGAACTAGATCGGTGGATAACGTGCTATTTTCAGTCAGTGAAGATAGCCGAGTCTGTTACTATAGCTTTGGTGGAATGCGAACCATTGGCTGATTCGTAGGACGACAGCTATGACTCGGTTTTTGTAGAGCCCGATAAGCGGTACATGGAATATTGGTGTTCTGAGCATAAGCAGCTCGAGTATTTGGATGCCACTAGCAGAGTGGATATTATGGCTGTTTCCTGGACCACGCTAGCTCCGACGTAGTACAAGATCCGGCTCATAGCAAGACATGATGTTCGTGTGTCTGTACGCTTTGCTAAGGCTGCAGTATTAGAGCCGATAGCATGGATGAGATATTGTGTTTCTGACCACGCTAGTACATGAGTGACTACCGAGACTGTGATCAGCGAGTAGATGCTATTGGCGGTTACAGTCGAAACGTACGCTAGCTCAGGTCCGCGTGAGTGCCAGAAGCGTGGCGTGTCGTTCTGATTTGAGCAAACCGTACAGATAGTCTGTCCACGATGTCGGTGAGCCGACTATTATGCTTATTCGGTCTCTGTCTGTATTGTCATCTTTCTTGCTTGACACACGCTGTCGCTCAGCTAATGGAGAATGTAGCCGTATGCATGACACGCCACGTGAAGATGTCCGCATTTACTCGCCTGACAATCGGCTCAGTCATCACGAATCTTGTAGCTAGCGGGGAGGGAGGCAGCGAGGTTAAGGTAACCATGAAAAAGGTACGAGAGGAAGGAAGATTAGCAAGCGTATGGGAGTAGTTTACAGAAAATCACATGCTTCTCAGCCCCGTGGATGTTTCGTACCGCGCTACTCATTGGCGCAGTTGTCAGGTATCAGTTCTCGGATCTGTCGAGCACCCTGATAGAGTGTCGTCATGTGCTCGGTAATCTGCGGACTCGCATTAGCTTCATAGTTGTTGAGACCAGAGATGAGGGGCCGATGATCGATTTTAGCGTATCATTTGATCATCTGCACTGCACGATATTAGCGTCTTCTATCGTGATGTTCTGTAACGCTTAGCTCCGTTGTGAGCCGATAGCGTCTGTCCCGTGGTGTCTCAGTACTCGCTCGCTCAGGTTGTTGAGACGATTAGCGTCTCGTCGTGGGTAATTTCTGTATCCCACGCTAGCATCACCTGTTGCTTGAGCCGTATAGTCTCCCACGGTCTTTACGTGGTGTCTTTTTTCTCCAGTACCCATCAGCCCTAGCTACACGTTGTATCGAGACGATAGCGTTCTCGGTCGTGGGGTACAAATTCTGTAATAGCTAGCTCAGTTGTTGAGCCGATAGTCTCCCGTCGTGGTGTTTCAGTACTCGCTAGCTCAGTAATTAAGCCGATAGCTTCTCGTTGTCCTGTTTCTGAACAAGCTAGCTCAGTTATTGAGCCGATAGCATCTCATCGTGGTGTTTCAGTACTCGCTAGCTCAGTTGTTGAGCCAACAGCGTCTCGTCGTGGTAATTCTGTACTCGCTAGCTCAGTTGTTGAGCCGATAGCGTCTCGTCGTGATGTTTCTGTACTTGCTAGCTCAGTTGTTGAGCCGATAGCATCTCGTCGTGGTGTCTCAGTACTCGCTAGCTCAGTTGTTGAGCCGATAGTCTCCCGTCGTGGTGTCTCAGTACTCGCTAGCTCAGTTGTTGAGCTGATAGCGTCTCGTCGTGGTGTCTCAGTACTCGCTAGCTCAGTTGTTGAGCCGATAGTCTCCCGTCGTGGTGTTTCAGTACTCGCTAGCTCAGTTGTTGAGCTGATAGCGTCTCGTCGTGGTAATTCTGCACTCGCTAGTTCAGTTGTTGAGTAAATAGCATCTCATCGTGGTGATTCTATACTCGCTAGCTCAGTTGTTGAGCCGATAGTGTATCGTCATGGTGTTTCTGAACTCGCTAGCTCAATTATTGAGCCGATAGCTTCTTGTTGTGGTGTTTTTAAACATGTTAGCCCCTCTGTGGACCATGTTGGCAATGCATCTGATGCGTTAGCCATGCCATAGATATTCGCGCCTACTCCCGCACCATGGAAATTTGCACCGTGGACATTTGTACCGACTCCCGTGCCGCAGACATTCGCGCCAACTCCCATGCCACGGACATTATCGTCGGTTCTCGTGCCAGCGAGGGGGTCTGCTCCAGATCCAGCGCCGAGGGGGTCTGCTCCAGATTCAGCGCTGAGGGGGTCTGCTCCAGATCCAGTGCCGAGGAGGTCTGCTCCAGATCCAGCGCTGAGGAGGTCTGCTCCAGATCCAGCGCCGAGGAGGTCTGCTCCAGATCCAGCGCCGAGGAGGTCTGCTCCAGATCCAGCGCCGAGGAGGAGTGCTACTTTTCCAGCACCAAGGGTGTTGGTTCCTTTGTTGAGATTATCTGTTCCAGGATCTTTGTCACCACCAAGGGCGACTGATCCAGTAGCTGTGCCGAGGTCGAGGGTTCCTGTTCCAGCACCGAGGGCGAACAGTACAATCGCTGTCCCAGGGGTGACTGTCGACGCTTATGTACCTGTGCCAGAGGCCGTGTGTCCGAGAGAGGCCTTGCCAGAGGTTGTGTGTCCGAGAGAGGCCTTGTCAGAGGCCGTATGTCCGAGAGAGGCCTTGCCAGAAGCTCTGAGTTCGAGAGAGGAATTGCCAGAGGCTCTGAGTTCGAGAGAGGCCTTGCCAGAGGCCGTGTGTGTCTGAGAGAGTGTTTGGAGAAAGAAGAATGCTGAGTCGCATCCTAAGAACATCATACCTACTGTGAAGCATGGGGGTGGAAACAGCTTTTAGGGCTGTTTTTCTGCAAAGGGGACAGGACGACTGATCAGTGTTAAGGGAAGAATGAACGGGGCCATGTATCGTGAGATTTTAAGCCAAAATTTCCTTCCATCAGTGAGAGCATTGAAGATGGAACGTGGCTGGGTCTTCCAGCATGACAATGATCCCAAACACACCGCTCGGGCAATGAAGTAATGGCTCCGTGAAAAGCATTTCAAGCTCCTGGAGTGGCCTATCCAGTCTCCAGACCTCATCCCCATAGAAAATTTGTAGCCGGAGTTGAAACTCCGTGTTGCCCAGCGACAGCCCCAAAACATCACTGCTCTAGAGGAGATCAGCATGGAGGAATGGGCCAAAATACCAGCTACAGTGTGTGCAAACCTGGTGAAGACTTACAGGAAACGTTTGACCTATGTCATTGCCAACAAAGGTTATGTTACAAAGTATTGAGTTGAACTTTTGTTATTGACCAAATACTTATTTTGCACCATAATTTGCAATTAAATTCTTTAAAAAGTCAACAGTGTGATTTCCTGGATTTTGTTTTCTCATTTTGTCTTTCATAGTTGAAGTATACCTATTTTGAAAATTACAGACCTCTCTCATCTTGAACACTTTGAAATGACATAAAATGTCAGTGGGAACAAAAAAAAATCTTGCAGAATATCTTTCCTGATATGGACTGGGTAATGTGTTAGGAATGAAAGGATGCAACATCGTTAGATGGAAATTAAAATTAAGCAGGCTTGTTCATTCAGCAGGCTTGATTCCATTGCTGTGTGTGTGTGTGTATATATATATATATATATATATATATATATAAATATATACATATATACATATATACATACATATGTAGCCAAACAGTAATAATTTAATGAACATTGATTAATATTGAATGAACATCAGTATGTATTAAATGAACATTGAAATAGTGGTGCTTGAAAGTTTGTGAACCCCTTAGAATTTTCTATATTTCTGCAGAAATATGACCTAAAATATTATCACATTTTCATAGAAGTCTTAAAAGTACATAAAGAGAAGCCAGTTAAACAAATCAGACAAAAATATTATGCGTAATCATTTATTTATTGAGGAACATGATACAATATTTTATATGAGTGAGTGACAAAAGTATATGAACCTTTGCTTTCAGTATCTGGTGTGACCCCCCCTGTGCAGCAATAACTGCAACTAAACGTTTCCTGTAACCGTTGATCAGTCCTGCAAACCGGCTTGGAGGAATTTTAGCCCATTCCTCCATACAGAACAGCTTCAACTCTGGGATGTTGGTGAGTTTCCTCACATTAACTGCTCACTTCAGGTCCTTCCACAACATTTCGACTGGATTAAGGTCAGGACTTTGACTTGGCCATTCCAAAACATTAATTCCATTCTTCTTTAACCATTGTTTGGTAGAACGACTTGTGTTCTTAGGGCAGTTGTCCTGCTGCATGACCCACCTTCTCTTGAGATTCAGTTCAAGGACAGATGTCCTGACATTTTCCTTTAGAATTCTCTGATGTAATTCAGAACTCATTGTTCCATCACTGATGGCAAGCCATCCTGGCCCAGATGCAGCAAAACAGGCCCAAACCATGATACAACTACCACCATGTTTCACAGATCGGATTTATTTTCATGAATATTGATTTACTTTGCATTAACTATGTGCATAAGAAGGAAAAACATTATGGTCTATGTAAATCACATTTTGGTTTCACCTAAAAATTTGGTTTCACCTAATTTTCTCTGCCAAGTAGAGATGTGAAAAGCAAGTCAAAAGTTTGTACTCTACTTAACACTACAAGCGCTATGCCAGCTTCACCTACATAAATCTAGAAATGCCGAGCGGCGGCCGTTTGACCACTGTGACTTCTTTGTAGTAGTGCTTGACATGGATTTATCTACTTAAAAGTTTAAAGTGTTTAAAAGGTGATATTACATTGCCTGTTCTGTGGACTCATTCCCTCATGGTAGTTTATTTCAGTGTCGGTGCACTACTGGGAATGATCCACCACCTAATTAGTACCTGATCTGTGGGGGTCCTGTGGGGGTGCTGACCATTAAAGAGGAGAGTAAAGGGGACAAACAAACCATGTAGAGAAACAGATAGACTACAGTTTATAATTGTATAACTACAAAGTGCTTCTGTATGGTACGTGAAACTGATAAAATGGACAATGATTGCAGAAACAAGGAGGTGGTCATAATGTTATGCCTATGTAAAATTAGAAAACTTCAGTAAATTGAACACTATAGATGATGCTGTATTCTAAATCAGCTGTGGAGCTCTGATTGTATACATGGGAAGACCTGCCAGAAGAGCAATGCAGTAATCTAGTTTTGATACAACAAGATACTGGACAAGCACCTGTGTGTCTTCCCTGCAAAGCAAGGGTCGAATTTTCCTCATGTTGTACGACTGGGTCAGTTTCTCAACACAAACAGAAAAACTTAGATGGCTATCAAAGATTACTCCAAGGTTTACTGCATTCTCAGAGCGTGAGATGGAGGAGATTACATAGGAGATGACAAGATTTTGACAAGGGGACCCATCTCCAAGAATTTAAAACAACTAAGTCTTGCTACAATTTAACTATAAATGATGGGCTGGCATCCATGATGAGATGCTCTCCAGACACACTGAGATGCACACAGATGCACAGATGTACACATCTGATTGAGGTAAGGAGAGGATGAGTTGAGTGTCATCAGCATACCATTGAAAGGAGAAGCCATGTGCGATTATGACTTCACCAAGAGAGGAGCATAAAGAAAGAAAAGATATATATATATATATATATATATATATATATATATATATATATACACATATATACACATATATACAGTGGGGCAAAAAAGTATTTAGTCAGCCACTGATTGTGCAAGTTCTCCTACTTCGAAAAATGAGAGAGGTCTGTAATTTTTATCATAGGTAGACCAACTATAAGAGACAACATGAGAACAAAAAAATCCAGAAAATCACATTGTAGGATTTTTAAAGAATTTAATTGTAAATTATGGTGGAAAATAAGTATTTGGTCAATAACAAAGGTTCAACTCAATACTTTGTAACATAACCTTTGTTGGCAATGACAGAGATCAAACATTTCCTGTAAGTCTTCACCAGGTTTGCACACACTGTAGCTGGTATTTTGGCCCATTTCTCTATGCAGATCTCCTCTAGAGCAGTGATGTTTTGGGGCGACACAGACTTTCAACTCCTTTCACACATTTTCTATGGGGTTGAGGTCTGGAGACTGGCTAGGCCACTCCAGGACCTTGAAATGCTTTTTACGGAGCCACTCCTTCATTGCAACAGGGCGTGCAGGGATTGGCTATTTCCCAGTACCTAGGGTGGATAAAGCTCAAGGTAAAGAGCGTCAGCACCTCATTCAAGAGGAAGTACGGACAAGCGTGGAGGAAGTTCGAGCGAGCAGGATGATGGGAATGGGACAGCAAGGAGCTTGGACTAAATGGGAAAATGTGTTGCAGAGGAAGATCAGCTGGTCCAACATTTGGAAGGCAGACTTCCATCGGATCAGGTTCCTGGTCCAAGCTGTCTATGATGTCCTACCTAGTCCAGCAAATCTCCATGCCTTGGGTAAATGTGAAACTCCAACCTGCCCCCTCTGTCCAGGAAGGGGATCCTTGGAACACTTGCTTAGCAGCTGCCCAAAAGCCCTTGGGGATGGTTGTTATCGCTGGCGCCACGACCAGGTATTACGGGCAGTTGCTGAGAGTATAGCCACTGCCATTAGCTCTGTCAAGGGCTACCACAAGCCGAAGTCTATCATGTTCCACAAAGCTGGAGAAAAGCACCGGGCAACATCACAGGTACAGTTTGGTCTCCTCACCACTGCCACCGACTGGAAGCTGGAAGTGTACCTTGGCAGACAGCTGAAGTTCCCAGAGAGAATAATAACAACACGGCTTCGGCCAGACATGATCATAATTTCGGAATTCACCAAGCAACTGATCATGCTGGAGCTCACAGTTTCCTGGGAAGAGCGCATGGAAGAGGCAAAATGAGAGAAAGCGCGCCAAGTACCAGGAGCTGGTGGATGAATGTAGGGAGCAAGGCTGGCGAACTCGCTGTGAGCCTCTGGAGGTTGGCTGCAAAGGTGTTGCAGGACGATCCCTCTGCAGGGTTTTTACACTGCTGGGTATCACTGGTCAGGCGAAGAGGAAGGCAATTAGATCCGCAACTGAAGCCACAGAAAAAGTCAGTAGGTGGCTTTGGATCAAGAAGGCAGAACCGTGGGCAAACGCTGCTGGGACCCAGGCCAGGGCCTGATCAACCTATGGCAGGGTCGCCTGGGTGAGGGTGTCTGATGTTGAAAGACCTGAAACACCCTATGACCCCAGGTTACATCACTGATGATGTGTGCCGGCACATCTGCAAGATGTGTCTATTACTTACTACTGGGGTTAAGGTCTGGAGACTGGCTAGGCCACTCCAGGAGCTTGAAATGCTTTTTGCGGAGCCACTCCTTTGTTGCCCGAGCGATGTGTTTGGGATCATTGTCATGCTGGAAGACCCAGCCACGTTCCATCTTCAATGCTCTCACTGATGGAAGGACATTTTGGCTTAAAATCTCATGATACATGGCCCCGTTCATTCTTCCCTTAACACGGATCAGTCGTCCTGTCCCCTTTGCAGAAAAACAGCCCCAAACATGATGTTTCCACCCCGATGCTTCACAGTAGGTATGGTGTTCTTGGGATGCGACTCAGCATCCTTTTTCTTCCAGTTGAGTTTTTACCAAAAAGTTCTATTTTGGTTTCATCTGATCACATGATATTCTCCCAATCCTCTTCTGGATCATCCATAT
>JAJAGP010001922.1:0-147705 GCA_025084515.1 Ancistrus triradiatus
GTAGCGTGCTGGATAAAGGCACGGAAGTTGATGTGGGCTCGAGGTGAGTGCTGGGAGATTCACTTCTGTGAAACATGCATGCAGTAGTCCAGACAACAGAAGAAACTCCTCCAGTGATGAATTTCATGCTGGAAGACCCAGCCACGTTCCACCTTCTACTGATGGAAGGAGGTTTTGGCTTAAAATCTCACGATACATGTCCCCGTTCATTATTCCCTTAACACGGATCAGTCGTCTTGTTCTCTTTGCAGCAAAACAGCCCCAAGGCATGGTGGTGTTGTGGGTGACCAAATACTTATTTTCCACCATGATTTACAATTAATTTCTTTAAAAATCCTACAATGTGATTTCCTGGATTCTTTTTCTCATTTTGTCTCTCATAGTTGAAGTGTACCTATGATGAAAATGACAGACCTCTCTCATCTTTCTAAGTAGGAGAACTTGCAGTGGCTGACTTTAAATACTATTTTGCCCCTATGTATTTATGTATTCTTCATGGATTTAATTCGTCGAACGAATGAGTGAAGTTTTACACTTGACAAGTAGTATTGTCATTGCTAAACTGTTACTCCGAAGCCTTGTGACAGCACCTGGAGCCTTGTTGTAGTTTCGGTTGGCTTGTGACGAAAGGTCAAGATAATTTGTTTCCGTCGTAAGTAAGTGTTAGTAGCTGAGTAAGTGTCCGTCGTTTGTGTCGCCCACTGCTACAGTATAGAGCATTCTTCATAGAACACGCTATATAGTGATTAGTGAATGAGTAAACAAGTGGACCATTTCAGACCTACCCAACGTCTCAATCGATGTGTGGAAAATGGGTCGCAATGCAGATGTTAATGATTGGCCATAAAGAGTGATTGCGTTTGGACGTACCAAAGGCCATAGTGTGAGAGAAGTAACTGGATTTGGAACAAGTTGCAGGTCATATGGGTCTACCAGCAGTGGCAAAAATCCCAGTCTACAGGAAATTCACGTCACAGTTGTGGCAAAAAGATTAAACTGTTAGGTCAGGTCATTGTTTATGCAATGTTTCTACAAACTGTTTGAGAGCCAGTCACAAATGAAACACTTTTCTTAAGTATAGGAGATGGGCTTGATAGTAGAGTAAACCATCTACTGATAATACATTCTCCTTCCTCTGCAGTAGCTCGGAGTCTGACATGGAGGAAGAGGGCGAGGAGCTGGAGCCACCTGCCAATTCTGACCTCGGCGGAGTGCCATGGAAGGAAGCAGTGGAGCTCCATGCTAAACTGAAGGGTGAAAGTGAAGCCGGGTCTGTCCGGAAAAAGGGAGAACAGGAAGAGGAGGATGAAGAAGAAGAGGAAGATGAAGAAGAGGAGGAGGAGGAAGAGGAAGATGAAGAGGAGGAATCAAGTGAAGGTACATTCTTTTTATTTGTGTGTTTACTGTTATCTTTTGGTTTGGAAGTTACCTGGTTCTGTTATTTTGTCTGGGTAAAATATCTGGGCTGTGTGGTTGAGGGCAAATCAGCTGATTTGGAAAGTTTGTGCTTTGTTTGTCTAATCTGCCATTCGTCTGTTCACATCACCTGTCCTTGTCCATATTGTAGTTGCACTATGTCATTTTGAGGTGAAATGTACCTGAGCACACGCTCATGCAGTTAATTGATGAAATAATAGATGTTTGTTTTGGCAGTCTCACAGAACCAGACATAATATCATTTATGTTTATTCATTCAGCAGGCATGTTTATCCACAGTGTGACACACAGTTGACCTGAGAACTTGAAGGTTAAGAGTTGCTCAAAAGCCTGAGTCTCTTAGCTTATTAGAGTCTGAATATGAACTCACAACCTTTATAATACACTAACAGTGCAAAGCCCTAAATCAATGAGCCACCACTGTTCTGGTGAGTAACGTTTTTTAAAGGAGTAGTAGCAGTTGGATGTCCGATAGCCCTCATAACTCGTCATGTAATTCGTGAATGCCTGGATCAATAAGGAAAAAGACACTCAGAACACTGCCATATTAAATTAAACTGAGATTCTGGAAGTAAAATGTAATTCTTTTTTGCCATAAAGGATTTCATTTTTAATAAGTGTTTAAACCTGGCAGGCAATTTTTGGTGTTGTGCTTAGTTAAAATATTAAGTCGTATGGTAGTAGGGCTGGGCAGTTAATCAAAAATTTATCTAAATCAACATTCAGAATCATTAATCGATGTAATCATGTCGATTATTTCAATTCAAGAACTAATTTCTGTAAAAAGCTGTTCACAAGTTGTCAAAGGGAGAGGTTAGCCCATACTTAATTTGTGTTTGTTTAATTCTTGCTCATTTCCTGAGCAGTTATTTGCTGTTGAGGCAATTAGAAGTTTAATATTTTGCAATTTGGTTTGGCCCATTTCTTATTTGCCCAGGGGTGTATGCGTCATTAAAGTTTGTTCTCTGTAGAGGTTTTGTTCATTTAGAAAATAAACAAAACAACAGGGGTTGGTGAACATTTGTGTATGATAAACTATATATGACACTGCAATTAAGATCTCTGAAATGATGTCTTTAAATGCTGTCGGCTCCCATTAGAGTTGAGTGTTCATTCGAGGAATTAAGCATTGCTTCTGGTTTCCTGTTCAACCCAGTATGCATATGTGTATGTAGTCGAGGTGCCTTCTGTGAGCATGTCTACACTTTTGTAATGTCCTTTGTCTATCATGCTGTGTTACCCTGTACACCATTCCTCAACTGATTCCTTCATAATTTCCTTGTATGTGTGTGTCTGGGTGGGTGGATATGTTGTTACCCTCTCCATGTGTGTTTGGACCATCTCTCTGTCCTTCCATTCTGTATGTGTGTGTGTTGGGGTAACTGTGTGGGCTGGCAGAGGGGGCGTATTACCCTTGGGAAAGGGAGCTCCAGTCAGCTCTGTGGCTGGAGATGCTCAGAGATGAAGAGGATACGGGTACATTTAAAGGTATCTGTGCCTGTGGATGCGTTTGCCGTGTAGAGACACTGGGAACTCTGTAACACCATCGCTTGCCTGGGGCCTGGGGAAAAATCTGCATCGTCTCTAACCCACCTACTCGTGCTAATTTCAATAAAACTCAGATTTGATCCATTTTAAAAAATACTAGCGATGCGAACCGAAAATAAAAATTATTGGCTGAAACTGGCAATTTTGATCTAGCCGAAAACCATTTATTTTTAAATGTTGAATTGGGTTGTTTGTGTGTTTTTGAATGACTTGCACAAGCATAATTATGTTTGCTGTTTATCTCAGCTGACCAGCACAGGAGAGTGAAAGAAATGAAAACTTAACAATGAAATGAACATTGTTTGGTTTTTTCAAACTTTTCTCACTTTCTCTCACCATATGCCACCGACCCTCTGTCTGCACTTTTGTTGATCCCGTTTGCTGGTGTGATCATCTCTCACCTGTCCAACAGTTATTACTCACATCCTCTGCTATTTAAATCCCTTGTTTGATTTAACGACTGCATTACATTCTGTGAAACAGGTCCTTGACCAAAATGGCTGAAAACAACTGGACATTACCATAGTCAGATGATAATATGGGTATTTTCATAAGAATCTAAACAAGATCCGATGCCTAAACTGTTATACTGTGGTTTTTCAGTTACAAGCACACATTAACAATCACTGATTATAAAATAGTAATGCATACGATGGCATATAAAGATGACTAAACATACCTCACTGGCTGCACACAACCAAGAGGGAATGAGAGCACTTGAAGACACACTAATTTCCAAAACAGGCAATGCAGTATCACATTTTAAACACTTTAAACAGACTACAAACTTCTCCATTCCACATATCTTCTTGGAAGAGAAAATTGCAACACCCAAAAGTATGTGAAGCAGTTAAAATACACGTTAATTTAACCAGCTGTTTAAAGCGCAATGTCCACAGTTAAAAGACACATTTTTATTTCCTATTCTTTTTGTTTTTTATTATAATTAGTTATAATTGTTAAGACCTGTCATTAAAGCGAACAGACGTCGATCGGATGGTCGTTAGGTGTACCAACCTGTACCAACTTGAATGAAGTGCGTGAGGATGGCCAAAACATGAGCTTAAAAAATGCATTCTCAAACACAGCTGAAAGTGAAGTGAGCGTGTGTAGAGAAGCTTTAGCGCGAGAGCATTTCCGTTTGCCGAGCACCGAGCAGTGCCACTTGTGCTTCTCTTTCCCTTGCTTGCCCAAGCCTGCACTTCACTTGCAACTCAAACTGATTTTTGAGATGCCTTCACTCCCTCTAACAAGGCTGTGGTAGCAGAGACGATGCTGCACCCTGGAGTTAGTCCATACAGCGTCCTCTGTGCCCCGACACTCTTATGACAATGGTGGTGTTAAGGTTTTGTTCCGTTACTTCTTTTTCCCCCTTTGCTGAAAACCAAAAGTGCTGTTTCGGTGGCCCAAATTTCGGTGCATCTCTAACAATACACATTTCCATGTCCAGTGGTACCTCGGTTTTCGACCACCACAGAACTTGTCTAATTCGGTTCTCAGCGCATTTTGACTAGAAATTTGTCTGGGTTCTCGGCGCGCTTGGTTAAACTTGTATGAGTTGAGCCACGTGACTCGTTTCATGATTCACAATCACTATTTGCTGATTCATAATAGCTCTCGCTCAGAGATGATGTTCGCTGTGTTTGTTGTGCTTTTCTTTATTGCTACATTTACAGCATTTAGCAGACGCCCTTATCCAGAGCGACTTACAATTGGTACAGTCTTACAATCCAAGCAATTGTGGGTTAAGGGCCTTGCTCAAGGACCCAACAGTGGTGGGATTTGAACCCCTGACCTTCTGATCCAAAGTCCAGTAACTTAACCGCTAGGCTACAACAGTCCACGCTACATATACAGAACTGTATTCTTAGTGCAGTAAGTCTCCATGGGTCCTAAAAAGGTTGGTTTATAACCGAAGCAAAACAGGAATTCAGTGCTCCGGAACACAGCTAGTTTATCAGCTATGCTAGCACCCGGAGTTCACCAGTAGAGTAAGTGTTTTGCTTTTACTTTTCACTTTCAATCCATTACATGAGATTTTTCAACACTTTTTCTCAGCTAGCCTTCTGGAACGAATGAACGACGCTAACCGAGGTACCACTGTACCTAGTGTCCTCATTTAATTGATGACTACACATCCGATTTATGATTAGAAGTCTCATCCTAATTCCAGTTGTGGTGGTGATATCTTTATTATACACTGGGTGGATGCAGTTTTCCAGCCCCACTTTTATTCCAAAAGAAAGGCTAATGTTCAAAATTAAATCATTGTGTACACAATCATCAAATTGTGCAGACTTCATTTAAAGCATGCTAGAAATATCGATTTATTTTCGGGTGCTACTAACATGACATCTCATGGCAGTGCAAGTTTACTGTTGCAGTTTTTAATATGCAGTGTTTAAATGTGAATATCTTGCTCTAGTTGGCGTTTAATGCGTTAATGCATGCGTCTGCTATTCCTGAAGTGTTGTATGACCAAATCCAAGTGTCCTGTTTCTTTTGTCTTTCTCTCTTCATTGTTTGTGTCTGCACCGTATCCTCTTTATGCCTTACATTGACTATTTCTGGCTTCCTGTTTTTGTTACCACTCTTTACATTTTCCACATGCAATCAAAATCCACCCACAGCCAAGAGCCTGCAAATACAGCAAACCCTGCGGCCTATGGATCCTCTGCTCTCCAAGGCGGAGATAGATAAGGAGGAGTGCTCAGATTTGGGCTCTCCTCCCTCAGTCCTCACCCAGCCTCCTTCCTGCACAGGTAACCTGGAGGAGAGCCTGGCTGCTGCAGTTCTCGCGGGGTGTACGAGCATGTTCGTGTCTGCTTGAAACAGTGCCCATGTGTCTTGTGTTTGTAAGATGTGAAACTAAACGTCTCGCGTCTCGTTGCACGTCATATTCCTAGTGATGAAGTGATTTGCTGAATTATTATACTTTGGTCTTTTTCAGTTTTTTGCATGCTCATCTTGATTTCAGTATTTTCTTGCTTTATGTTTTGTATCTGTTATCCATCCACTTCTCTCTCCAGAATGGACATCACCTCAACCCACATCTGTATCTTCTTTTTTTTTTTTAAGTTGTTCTTGTTTGTGTTTGTATTTTTCATGTTGCGTTTTTAGTCCCCTCCCACAAATCGGTGCGGCACGAGGCTGTCAAGGCCTGGCTGGACTCGATGTCTGGAGGTAGTGATGGAATCCAGTTCAGAAGCTTTCTCTGTATTGCTGTACACACGCTTTTAAGCTCACTCACAGCAGAGCATGTGCAAACTACAGAAGACAATCCAGCTGTATGTCGAAGGGGAATACACTAGCTGCATGATGAAGCTCATTAACACTCCTGCATGCTGGGACTGTGTAAGGGATGAGACCTGTTTATCTTTTAACCAGGGCAAGTCTCATTTACAGCTTGTCCACTAACTGTTCAGTATCTCTCCTAAATTAAGTAATTAGTACTGTACTTTACATTTATGTCATTTAGCAGACCCCCTTATGCAGAACGACTTACAACTGATACAGTCTTACAGTCCAAGCAATTGTGGGTTAAGAGTCTTGTGGGGCAGCTTGGCAGAGGTGGAATTTGAACCCTGGACCTTCTGGTCCATAGTACCTTAACCGCTAAAGTATGTAAACAGCCCTTCTAACTGCCCAATTCTGCTGTTTTTGCCAGGTGTATATAATTAAGCATGCAAGCATGAAGAGTCCATAGGCAAACATAGAATAGGTCATATGAGAAAAGCTCCATGACTTGAATGTGGCCCTAGCATAAAATTTTATTGATTCTGAATTTTGATTTCGATTCTGTTTGTCTATTCTAATTCTTATCACTTCCAAGTTTTGATTCGTAAATGGTGAAAAATGTGCCAAATGTGTGGTTCATTTCAGAGACAATTTTAGGGAATTACTATATTAAGCCTCGTGTGTTCTGCTACGACCTAATAGTAGCTACTCGTGTTAAAGGTAATTTTGATGTCATTGAGGACTTCAAATTTGTGGAACTGAAGACTGAAGGTGTTGAAATCGCAAAAGCTATTGTGTGTGGGTGACAGTGTAATGTCATCTCATTCATTGTTTTAACTTTTAATTTGCCCTCTCCAGTCTGTGAAAGGGAGAATTTTTTGAAATGTTGACTTGATTTCTTTATTTTCCTATTTTTCTTCACCATTTTGCTCCTAAGGTGCTTCAGCTGAGCATCATCCATTTACCTGTGTATAAATGGATAATAGTATGGGCAAATGCTGGCCACTAATGCTTATTTTGGCATGGTTTGATTTGCACAGTGCTTTTTCTTATGTAAATGTTTTGCATGGCTATGTTATTAAGCGTTATTCATGACTTTGAAGTACCCCTGAAGACAACCCTATTGGCTGGCTGATTTTAATTATACAGTCTTTTGTCGTAATTGTCAAATTGTCGTAACACGATACTAAGCTGTTTATTATTAAGATGTGTCACAGACATATGAAAACATTTCTGTGAACAACTGATTTCTGATGTATTACATATAAAATTGGTTTGTGATTCCACTAAATGGATTCAAAAGCTTATAATTGGGGGGCATTTTCAATTGGAATATCACTTTTCTTTATAGATTCCTACCTTACATTCTTTATCCCTACTGGGAGAAGTTGTTGATATGTTCGGTGATGTGTTACGGGGTTATTGTCGACTTTTTTAGAATATAGTTCCGGGGTACTTTAAGATTTGACTTTACCACAAACTTTTAAAGAGGTTACAATACAGTCCTGCATTAAGTTCTCGACTAGACTGCTCTTGTTGAAATCACAGCATTAATTCTTTGTTGTTTCCTTGACCACAGAGCCCTGTGAAGTGGAGGAGGATGAGCCAGTGGCTGAGGCAGGGAGCCCAGACAATGAACCTGGCACTGAGATGGATGAAGGTTTGTCATGCTGATGTATGCTGTGCAGCTGTGTTCTCTGTGCCTGCATGTGTGAAATGATGTGTGGTAATCAAAGGTGACAGCATGTAGGTGTTATTTGTATCGCAGAGGATATCCCTTCAGATGCAGAGGCTGAAGCTCGCTCACAGGTTGTCGATGAGACTGAACCTCTTCCAGCAGAGAGTGGCAAGCCAGAGGGCCTTGAGCAAGTTCCAGTGTCTGGTAAGCTCTAGAATACACCTCCAAGAGTATACATACAATGGGAACTAATTATACATTTTTTCTTAACTTCATTATTAATAAATGCTGCGTTATTTGGCACTGTGGACACTTTATGATAATTTATTATAGCTATAGGTTCTAGTAAGACAGCTGCAAACTTAATCTTGTTGTACTTGTACAGTGACAATAAAGATTAGACATTAGATTAGATAGAATACTCAATATGCTATTCATAAAGTGGTATTCTTGAAAACATTATGTCCTCAAATGTTTTCTTAACCTTAAGATGGCCCTTATCTTAGGCCGTAACAGTTGACAAGGTAGGCATCGAAATTGACCAAACTTTTTAGTTATTATAATTTTAGTTATTGGAAAAATTATTTTCCAAGGAGGATTTACTTTGTTGGCTATAAATAACAAATTCATGTCTCTCGCTTAATATTGTAAGCTGTAAAATGCAACGTAGCTTGCATTAGAAAACAATGAAGAGTTTCTTGAGATAATATTTTAGAACTTGAGTTTTGTTTTTTGTTTTTTTCGAGAATTGCATTTAAGAACATTCTTAAGAACTTCTTAGTGTTTGTCTTCATGGGCTGGATTCACAAAAGTTTCTTTAGAAAGAAAATCTTCTTAAATGTGTGTTTTTTCTTAACTTCATTCTTGGGAAAAAAGTTATGAAAGTTTGTTATTTTTCAAATAATTTCTTAATTCTTTTTTTTTTTTTTTCCTTAACTCTCTTCTTACAACAATTCTAAGAATGAGTGGTATTCTTGAAAACGTTATGTTCTTAAATGTTTTCTTAACCTTAAGATAGCCTTATCTTGGGCCGTAACAGTTGACAAGGTAGGCATTGAAATTTACCGAACTTTAAGTATTTTAGTTATTGGGAAAATATTATTTTTCAAGAAGGATTAACACATTAATGTCGCTCGCTTAATATTGTAAGCTGTAAAATGCAACGTAGCTTGCATTAGAAAACAATGAAGAGTTTCTTGAGATGATTTTTTAGAACTTTTTTTTTTCTTTTTTCAAGAATTGCATTTAAGAACGTTCTTAAGAACTTCTTAGTGTTTGTCTTCTGGGGCCGGATTCACAAAAGTTTCTTAAGAAAGAAAATCTTCTTAAATGTGTGTTTTTCTTAGCTTCATTCTTGGGTAAAAAAGTTATGAAAGTTTGTTATTCTTCAAATAACCTCTTAAGAATTCTCTTTTTTTCTTAACTCTCTTCTTAAGAACAATTCTAAGAATGAGTGGTATTCTTGAAAACGTTATGTTTTTAAATGTTTTTTCAAACTTAAAAACTTTTAACAATTTAGTTACTGGAAATAACATTTCAATTTAAATTCTTAAAAGCCTTTCTAGTGAAGGTTGTTGCTAAAATACAAAAGTCTACATAAGCAAAGTTTATGGCAAAGCCGGCTATTTCTTCCACCATCACTTCTATTTTTTGTTTGCTAAAGTTTTTTGTATGCTTGCTTTGAATTTCCTCCACTTTGCCGTCCTCAGAGAATTTAACTAATAACGGAAATAACAGTCAATACAAATCCTAAATGTGTCTTGCGTGTAAAATGCAACATAGTTTACATAAGAAAACAACAAGAAAGAAAATAAAAAAAGACTTTCTTAAGGAAAATCTAAAGAAAATAATTAGGATTTTCTTAAGCTATTATCTGAGAACTTAAGTTTTTTTTTTTAGAGAATTGCATTTAAGAACATTCTTATGAATGTCTTAAGAACCTTCAAGTTTTTTCTTAAGAAAACTTTCATGACTCTGGTCCCAGTTATTTTAAATGACGAAACATGTAACTTGACCGGGGTGCTGTAACTTCTTTACAAGACATTAAATGTAGCTAGAATAATTTACAATATACCTTATTTTCAAAGAAAATAAAATGAGGAAAAAACTCTGATTGCCACTTTCTTTTTCTCTCAGCACAAAAAGAAAGTGTGTCCAGTCCAAAGGAGATCATTGTGGATGTCATTCTCTCTCCAATCACAAAACCTTCTACGCCTGTTGAAGCGGTAGCGTTGGTTTTATCATTTTTATTTTCATATTTCACCAAATTGATGAGCTGCTACCAAAAAAACGTTTTAACTCCATTTGCACTTCCAGATCAAAGAACCGTTTTCTCCAGTGCTGCTTCAATCTCCAGGCACGCGCTTTTTCCCTGAACCCTTTTTGCCTGATGAAACTCATCCACCAAGTCCACTCTTACCTACCCCTGAGGCAAAGAGTCCTAGTACTCCGGCTGCTGTGACGTCGCCTGTTTGCTTCCAGCCGGCACCCTTGGTAGATACGATTACTCCCAAGTCTCCTGTCCAGACTGAGGCTTGTGCCTGCTCACCCTCAGGCAACCCCTTATCTCCAATCTGTGCTCAGACACTAACATGCCAAGAACCTTCGTCTCCTCTTTCTTCGGGCTCTCCTGTGAGGACTCAGCCAGTCCCTGCTGTAACTTCCACCCCTCTGACAAAACCTACCTTTTCAGGGAGGACACCTATTGAAACTCTGAAAGCTCAGTACTCAACAGAGGAAACGTTGGCCCAAGAAGGCTGACATCATTGAAGAGTTTTGGGTTGAAGAGCCGCTGATAATTAGGAGGAGCTTGGGCCTTACTCTCCTCTGGGATAGGAGCAAACATTTAGAGAGGAGCATTGTTTAAACCCATCCCCCTGATTCCACAACTGTCTAAAATAACCCAAATCTCAGAAGCTGCTGTACCTGAGAGGCCCTGTCATTTCAGCCGAACGGTCATCCACAGACTCATATCACGGTCGAGGGGTCAAGTTAGTTCTCTCCCATTGGAACCCAAGAGCAGTGGCTCAGAGAAGAAAAGATCTAAGCACCAGTTCTGGCCTGGGCTTGAACGGTAAGCAGCACACAATCAGCCAGACAGTTACCAGTGACAGCTTTAAACAACTCAGACTCTAACAAATGTTGACCCCTCCTTTCCAGTCCACCACCGCCTCCACCGGATGAGGAGCCAGCAGCAACTCTGACGAGAAGGGAAGAAGCCTGAAATTTCGTGGGAGAAGTTTAACCCTCACCTGGTGAATTGAAGAACCTAAAGTGGCGAAAGCACCTGCTAAAGCTAAAAGGCAAGTCCCTACCAGCCCCCTCAACCTGAAGAAACTTTGTGAAGTTCCAGTGGCCTTCCCCCAGAACCAACCCAGCTGTGGTGATGAGAACAAAACAGCCCATAAACCACAGAGGACCGAGGTTAGGAACTCCTTTGCAGAGTGGCGTGGAGGAGATTCCATTTGCTGATTGATGTATAGGACAATGTATGACATCGTTTAACCCCTGACACTAGTTACATGGGACAGATTTTATATACCCCACCTACTAGCAAAGCGAACAGGGACAAGCCGCCACTGTTCCACCTTGCGTTGGACTACGGAAATGGGAAACCCAACGTCCATGGAGGTCTGGCCTCACAGACCGGTAAAAGGCTTGCAGCGACTTTTCTCCCGAAGCCAAAGAGATCGCTGAAGAACGACTGAGGGAGAGGGAGAAAGCAATCAGTGAAGAGTCAAGCATTAAAAGATGCTCCTGATGGCCAAGCAGGATTACTAAGATGAAAAGAGCCGAGTCAGATAAAGGTGCTGTGGCCAAAGTGGCCTGGAACTCTTCGGAGATGGCTGTTAAAAGCAAAACGCGTTCAAGTTCACCCAAGTCTTCAGCTGTAAAGGCTCTGGAGACCAAAAAACACTTAGAGGTGATGCAGGATCGTTCTTTCGCTTCACCATTAAGTAAGAGCCAGGACAGCTCGGTCACCTCTTCCGAAAGCTCAACAGGGGGCAAGAGTAAGAAGCGTAGTTCCCTTTTCTCTCCACGCAAGAACAAGAAAGAGAAGAAGGCGAAAAACGAAAGTAAGCTCTCAGGAACTGACGAGACGCCAACCAAACACAAGTCGTTGTGGAAGTCTGTTTTCTCCGGCTACAAGAAAGACAAAAAGAAGAAAGATGACAAGTCTTGCCCGAGCACACCCTCTAGCTCTACGACTGTTGACTCTGGAAAGAAGAAATCATCATCTGTGACTAGGTCTTCAGGTAGGCAAGAATGACATGGGAAGCCTATTTGTGCGGTTACACACAATTTGTAGTAGCTGTCATTTCTTCTGCTGTGTTAGATTTGCATTTGAGAAGAACTCTCAGCTTTTCCGAGGATTCAGATCTGTCCTGCGATGATGTTCTGGAAAGATCTTCTCAGAAGTCCAAGGCAGATGTAAGTGGATATAGTGTTAACGAAATTTTTTTTGGTTTATTTGTATTTGTTCCTCACTTTAATTCAGTACTTTGCCTTTTTATAGCGACATATGGACTTGTTTGACCTAGTGTCTGATTTGAGCAAGGATGCAATGGAGAAGGAGAAGCAGAAACGTAAAGATAAACAAAGGGGAAAGCAAAAAGAGAAGGGAAAGGAAAGGAGAAGGGAAAAGGAGAGAGGGAATCAAAGAACATTATCTAGGGTAAAAATGAAGGAGAAGGCGAAGGATGTGGAACAAGATAAAGGAGAAGACGAGGTACTTCCTAGATCTAGTACCTTTTAGTATGTTTTTGTCTGTAGCTAGGATAAGCAGAGATCAGATTACTGCGCTTAGAACAGTTAGGAGTGGTGATGATAGTTTGTGTTAGTGTGTTAGTTTTGCTGTCATTGCTGTAGTTTGTTTGAGCTGGTTTAGTGTGTATGGATATCTAGATGAAAGAGAGCTTCATGAATTTTAATCTGTGTGATGTTTCCTGTAGTGTTGTGCCTAGTGTTATGTGCTAGACGTAAATAGTTGTGGTCTGTAAGAAAATTCAGTTTTCACAGATTTTCTCTAGGTTTCCACTGCAGATAAAAGCTTACTGTAGCTAATAAGTAATAAAGGCTAATAGCTACCAGTCTAGCGTCACCCAGGTTGTACTTGTCGATCATAACAGGCTTGATGCAAAAGACACATTTCAGCTAAGAAATAAAATTTTGTGTAAGATCTATTGAACGTTAAATACACAAAGGCTTAGGTCATACATAAATATGACCTAAAACATCATAAGATTTTCACAGAAGTGTTCTAGAAGTAGATAAAGAGAACCCAGTTAAACAAATGAGACAAAATTATTATACTTGTTCATTTATTTGAGGAAAAATTATCCAATATTACATATTAGTGAGTGGCCAAAAAGTATGTGAGCCCCTGTTTGAACCAAAGGTTTCCTGTAGCTGTTTGATCATTCCTGCACCCGGCTTGGAGAAATTGTAGCCCATTCCTCCGTACAGAACAGCTTCAGCTCTGGATGATGGTGGGTTTCCTCACATTAGCTGCTCACTTCAGGTCCTTCCACAACATTTCGATTGGGTTAAGGTCAGGGACTTGACTTGGGTCATTCCAAAACCTGAACTTTATTCGTCTTTAAACCATTATTTCGTGGAACAACTTGTGCGCTTAGGGTCGTTGTCTTGCTGCATGACCCACCTTCTCCTTGAGATTCAGATGGCCTCAGATTTTCTTTAGATTCTCTGATATCATTCAGAATTCATTGTTTCATCAATGATGGCAAACTGTTCTGGCCCAGATGCAGCAAAACAGGGTCCAACATGATACTACCACCACCATGTTTTTTACAGATGGGATAAGGTTCTTATGCTGGAATGCAGTGTTTTTCCTTTTCTCCCAACAAAGCCCTTTTCTTTTAAACCAAAAAGTTCTTTCTATTTTGGTCTCATCCTTTCCACAAACATTTTTCTAATAGCCTTCTGGCTTTCCACGTGATCTTTAGAGCAAACTGGCAGATGAGCAGCAAGTTTCTTTTTGGAGAGCAGTGGCTTTCTCCTTGCAACCCTGCCATGCACACCATTGTTGTCAGTGTTCTTCTGATGGTGGTCTCGTGAACATTAACATTAGCAATGTGAGAGAGGCCTTCAGTTGCTTAGAAGTTACCCTGGGGTCCTTTTTGACCTCACCAACTATTACAACGCCTTGCTCTTGGAGTGATCTTTTTGTGGTCGACCACACTCCTGGGGAGGGTAACCATGGTCTTGAATTTGTTTCCATTCCTCCATTTGTACAACAATCTGTCTGACTGTGGATTGGTGGAGTCCAAACTCTTTAGAGGTGGTTTTGTAAACCTTTTCCAGCCTGATGAGCATCAACTTCTCCTCTCTTTCTGAGGTCCACAGAAATCTCCTTTGTTCAGCCATGATACACTTCCACAACATGTGTTGTGAAGAGGCAGACTTTGATAGATCCCTGCTTCTTTTTAAATAAAACAAGGTGCCCAATCACCCCTGATTGTCATCCCATTTGATTGAAAACACCTGACTCTAATTTCATCTTCAAATTACTGCTAATCCTAGAGGTTCACATACTTTGCCACTTACTAGTTAATGTGTAATAAATTGGATCATTTTTCCTCAGTAAATAAATTGACTCAAGTGTAATAATTGTGTCTCATTTGTTTAACTTAGTTCTCATCTACTTTTTATGACTTGGGTGTGAAAATCCCTGATGATGTTTTAAGTGGTCATATTTATGTAGAAATACAGAAAATATTAAAGGGTCCACAAACTTTCCAAGCAATACTGTAACAATATAACAAGACCGCAAAAGCTTAGGACATCATTAATTAGTTTTGTTATTATAGCAATGTATGACATATTGTTGATGATTGGAACCCAAAATCTCTTGGATTCGTCATACCATAAAACTCTTTTTCACTGATCTTCATCCCGTCTTTTTGAGCTTCAGCATATCTTACAATTTTTTCACCCAGTTTTTTAGTTCTGAAAAAGTGGTTTCTTGGCTGCTGCCCTCCAAAAAAGAGCATTCTGATCAAGCTTCTTTTGACTCTAGAAGGGTCAACTTGGCATCCTGATGAGCTGCCAGATGCCTGCTTTGAGTCAAGTGTAAAGACAGGCCACACTATCTGCCACTTTAGCTTATACTAAAATTTTTTTTTTTTTATTTCATTTTTTTGTTTTTATAGACTGTATATACACAGTTCTTGGATTTTCTGGTTGTATTTTAATAAAAAAGACAGAGAAATATTTATATATGGTCATTATACTATTGCTAAAACAATGCATGTCGAAATCTCATGGTGGCCTAAGACTTTTGCACAGTCCTCACTTGACACTGATCAAAAGCTACGCTCTCTTAAATGCAAAAAAATATTATTCTGTTTTTAGAGCATTAGTTTCTTGTGTTGGAATGGGCTTCTTCGAATCATCTCATATATTAAGAAAAGGCATTTTTTTTTGTAGGTTACTGAGCACCATTGGTGTCTTTACAATGAGATAGGATGTTGAATAAAATTGAATCAAACTGGATTGAATCTCTTTTTTCCAAAATCAGATGTACCCAATATCGGCATTTGCATATTTCTGTGAGCAGCAAAAGATATCTTAGTCACTGTCCTGTCTGTTTTTTTTTTTGCTGTGAAAAAATTGTTGTCCGAATATTTCCCTTTTTATCAGCTGCATTCGTTATGTAATGGGCCTTTATAATTAGTTAGTGACAATTTCATGATGTCATAATAACCACCCATCAATTTGACTCGTGTGCCATCTTTCATCAGCATGTTGGTATGTGTGCTCAGGAACATTTTTTGCTCATAATGAGTTTTTTAAAAGGCTTTTTAATGATTAGGGACGGTGGTAGCCTAGTGGGTAAGTGAACTGGACTATGGACCAGAAGGTCCAGGGTTCAAATCCCACCATCTGCCAAAGCTGCCACTGTTGGGTCCTTGAAGCAAGGCCTTAACCCCACAATTGCTTGGACTGACTGTACGACTGGTATCAATTGTAAGTCGCTCTGGATAAGGGCGCTGCTAAATGCTGTAAATGTAAATGAATTCTATTCTTTTACAATAATGAGCTTTAATGAAGCTAACGGTTTTAAGTCTAAGTGCTAATCTCAGTTAGGGTGGGGGGTGGGTGGTGTCCCATAATTCGTTGGGCATAGCCTTGATGGGGTGTGATGATGCCTCATAGAGTTGGATTACCTATTTCTCATTTATTATGCTGTCTAATGCAATTTGGCATTTTTTGAAACACCAGAGGGGTGCAATCATACGTTATGCTCACATATCCCATTCTCAGTGAGATTCCTAATGTCTATTAATTGCACTAAATACTAAAGATTACTTTGTTTAAGTTTTATTACAAAAACAGTTTAGTTTTTTTTTTTCCAGAACGAAAAACGTTTTCACTCTGGTTATGTAAGATATGGGGTGAACCTACAACTGAGCATTCTGTTTTACAATTTTAAACCTTGTGTTTATAGTCATTGCATGGGACTGTAGTTTTTGTTCAATAACCTATGGCAAGAAAATGTGCGTTGTTTTTTCCGCTTCAGAAAAAAAAAGCAGTGTCTTTTCCCAAAAATGTAAAATCGATTATTGTTGAAAGAATCGAGTCGTGGAATCAAATCTTGCTCAAGTGTATTCGTTACACCCCCATTGCCTGATGACCCTATTTGTTGAATGGGGTCTTCTCCAATGCATATATGTAGCCTGAAGTACTTGTGCCTGATGTTGTTAGCCCGGTTGCAAAAAAGGTTAAGGACCACTGCTGTAGCCCCAAACTAAGACACTTGGTGTTTTAAATCTTACCCATCATACTTTAAAAAAACAATGGACTTTAACCCTGATTTAGTTCATTTTCATTTATTCTAAATCACATGGAAAAGTGGCATGGTTTTGTGTTTTTGTGTTTGTCCTATATGTTGGTTTGATTTAACGACATTAACCATTTTTAATGACATATTTATTTTGTTTTTCATTGTTTGTGGTTTAATCTTTTTTTTTAATCCTTCCACAAGTCTGTTATGTTCCTCATGCGTTGGCGTTCAAGAGATCGTATGGTGCAAAGGGTAGGGTGTTCAATTCCATTGCGTCCAACTGTTTCTGGAGCATGCTTCGGTCTGTTAATTTAACCCTTATTCCACTGTAAGCCACGTTTTCTCTCCGTTACTTTTTTACTAACGTCGGCCTGCTATGAGCATGTATCGACGTTCAACCCCCTTTCGCCGGAGGATGCACCTGCATTCTGTGGTCACGCGAGTTTCCCCACAGGGCCTTTCTGTCTGCTGATCTGTATTCTGCACTGAACTTTCACTGTGTCATAACTGCTGTGGCTCCTCAGCAGTTGCTGAAATCCACTCTGATGCCACAGGCAACTGCTTCTCCAGACTTGTCTGTTCTCTTACCTCTTTTTATTCAGCGTGTATTATCTGTTATAGCTTTAAGAATGGAATACAATTGACCAGGAGGTCAACGTATGATTTAGTTTAGGTTTATTACGATTCCATTATGTGTAGGTTTTTAAATGATATTTGGTGATGCTATATCTAATGAAAAGCCCACTAGTGGTCATTGTGCTATGCTCTATCAGCTGATTAGTTCAGACAGTAGATTGAGCTAAATAAATTATGGTTGTCTTCCCATAAATCCCCAAAAAATCCAAGCTGTTTACGTGACCTTTCCGCTTCGTGTTTTGTCTCCTGTTTCTTCTGCAGAAGACGTACACCGAGGAAGAGCTAAATGCCAAGCTGACGCGCAGGGTGCAGAAGGCAAGCTCGGCGTCAGGCCAATCAGGAGGAGCTGAAAATACTTCACAGGGCTCAGGTGAGGACTCGGCCCTAAGCAGTTTGAACGTGTCCGACGAGAGAAACTGATGAATGATGGGAAGGAGCGAGGAGCCTTGATTACTTGTCTGTAGCCTCAGATCATTCAGGAGACAGCTGGAGCCAGTGGAGGAGAAGCAGAGACAGCTGGAGGAGGAGAGAGGGGTGGCTGTGGAGAAGGCTCTGCGAGGGGAAGCAGGTACCACATACCGTTCGTTCTTTCTTCACTTTGACGTTCTCCTCACGTTTGTCGACTTTGAGTTGTTCAGGACGAGGAGGACTTTTTATTCCACTCTAACGGGATTGCAATAGGCTTTTTCTACAGCCTTCAGTTTGTTTGTAGGTATAACACTGAGGTAGTTTGTGACCAAAAGTGAGCTCATGCCAACATTAAATACACTCTGTATCTCATTTATTAGGTGCGTCTACCTCGTGCTGCTTCTCGGTGGCCATTTTAGGGCGCATTTAAAACATAATATGCACCTTGTAGGTATTTACTTAATGTAGATATTATTTTGCTTGGTTTGCCAGGATTTCAATGAGGCTTAGGTCATGAAATCAGTTAAAGTAATGGATTTGGACCAGTAATGCACAAAAATTCTTGGCTGAAACTGATGCTGAAATTGTAAGACACTGAACTTTTTTGTTTTTTGTTTATTTTATTTTATTATTATGTGACCAAAAAAATGATTGATTCCAGACATGATCTCTGTAGATTGTGAAATGAATCCACCATTCCAGCATTTTTCCTACTACTGCTCAGTCTGTGAGGAAAACAAAAAGCGCTTTTAGTTACGTTGTCATTTATTATCATTACAATTATTTATTAAAATGCTCTTCAGATTTTCCCGTTCCCTCATACGCCCCTGAGCCAGCCCTGTGCCGCCAGTATATCGTCCTTTCACCTGACCTACAATTCCTTTATCACATCCTCTGCTATTTAAACCCCTTGTGTGATGTAGTCGGGGGAAGTCCAGCCCATGCCTGGCAGTTAAAAACAGATACTCCCAATTTTACAGTGGTCCGACTTACGATATTTTGATTTTATGATCGGAATCTGATAATGCACAAATACACATTTAGCAAAAACTGTACCCGGGCAAGCGATGCACAGTATGATGCCCTCCTGCGCTCTCCTGTGCTAAACTTGGGGTGTCACGTGGCGTGAGTGAGGAGTGCTGGGAATTGTAGTGAGGTAAAGCTGTGGTCGTGACAATAATCGTTTTTGTTCACTTTCAATACATTTTTCAATAAATTAAATAGGATATTCAGTAAATTATTATAAAATAAGCCATATTTATACCCCAGTAAAACATAAGTTTTTAAACTCTCATGGCAAAGTGCACGTACGAGGTAGATGTACCTAATATATTGACAACTGAGTGTATTTGTGAAATCTATATGATGCATTTATACAGTATTTGCAGTTGTAATGATTTGAAGTTGCATGCATATCATATGAATCCCCTCGTCTCATACGGATGCAGCTCATTTTGTAGACATGGCATTTTACGTGGAAGTAAAATGAAGCACTGACTGGGTTTGAATACTAATTTCAGAGTGCTGAGGGGTGTAGTGTATAAAAGTCGCCAACCTGACACTGACACACCATGCATTTAAACTCTGCTGACACATAGTGGATTTCCATTTGAACAGTCGGCTAATGGCCCCCTGACGTTTTGGAAGGGGAGCATGTTCTCAGAATCAAGAAATCTCAGTAAAGTTCGTGTTAAACTAATGAGAAAAGGGACTATCCTATCAAAAGGACTAAACATTTGGTTGGGTAGTAGAGATAATTGAAGTTGTTTATTTCCCTTTTTTGGTTTTTATGGTTTTTAAAGTTGTAAAGTAGTGTTTAACCATGCTGGCTCATGAGAGTACAGCGGTACCTCGGTTCTCATTGTTAATTTGTTCTGAAAAAGATGAGTACCGGGCAAATTCTCTAATAATGACTCATGTAAATTGAATTAATCTGTTCCAGACCCCAATTATATGCGTTAATGGAGTTGTATTGTACAGGTGCTCCCTGATTTACAAAAGGGTTACATTTCAACAAATCCATAATAAGTATGTATCATGAACTGATGAGTTTCATATAGTCTATACTATATCGTAGCGGAGCCGACCTTATTGCTTAAAACACTTATACGTTAACCTACAGTTGGCCAAAATCATTACTGCAAATTATTTTATAATAAAGTGTTGAAAATCTCATGTGATTTATTGAGTATTGGATTGAAAGTGAAAAGTAAAACACTTACTCTATTGGTGAACTCAGTGGGCTAGCTGCTAATGCTAACTGCAGACTAAAAGTGATCCAAAGGACTCAGTCGTCCGCCCGCTAACAACACAAAAAGGAAAAAAACAAGAAAACCACGATAAAAATAGTTGGGGATCTTCAATGAGAAACAGCTATTGTGAGCCTGAATCATGTGTACTGAATCATGAACCGAGTTACAGCTGGAACGATTCGTGGGGGCTTGACTCATACAAGGTTGAGCAAGTGCGCCGAATACCAAGCAAACGATGAGAACCGAGACAAACTTTTCTAGGCTAAATGCGTTGTGAACCGAATTCAACGAGTTCCGAGGTGGTCGAGAACCGAGGTACCACGTTGTTTTAAGAAATGAGCTCAGCAGTACGGTATATGAGGGATATTTCCAGCTAAAGATGATCACAACAGCTTTATACAATAGTTAGGGGTTCTGGCTCATACCCCTTCCCTGTCATCCATCACTGAAACTTTTTCAACTGAACTGTGTTTCTTAACCTCTTTATCCTTCACTCTCTTTAAGGGTTACAAAAAGGTTCTAGCGTTAGTCCAAAACAGCGCAAGAGGCGCTCAGGTATTCATGTCGATGCCAATAGGTGTTTAACTCCGTCGTCCGTGACCTCATCATGAACATCGTCTCTCCTGGTTTCTCTTTTGTGTTTTAGCTGCATGGAACCGACTCTGCGTGTGTCTAACATAGATTTGTGTGCCCTCTCACTGGATGCACTGAAGCAGTGTTTCTAATCCGATTCAGATTGACTCTAAATTACATGGTGCCCTTTGACATTGGCTTCATTTTAGTCCCAAGTGTTGCATTTCCAAATGAATGAAGGATGCTGTGGTCATCTTCTCTGGACACTCTCGAGCCTGTGGCAGGGCACAGCAGCACACGTCACCAAATCTATGTGCCCATTCTGTCATTCTGAAACATGCCGTGCACATGCAACGTCTTTATTTAACCATGTATATCTACAGTGTAGAGTTTGGGTGTGGGTGTTTGAAGCACATGCATGCCTTCTTCTTCTTCTTTTTTTCTACTTGCACCAACTGTGCTTGTGTATGCAGTAACATATCTCTAATATATCCTTATTATAGACTATTGGGGAGACTCTAATTACAGTGAGATCCTGGACTTGCATCTGGGCGGTATGTATTTCAAACCTGTCGCTTCCAGCTAACAAACAGCTAACTCGTCTCTGTTTTGCTTCCTGTATTGACTGAAGTTGCTCTGACTCACCCCCTTCCTACCTGAGTCCGTTCTGGAGCTAGCCCTTCACACGTATGAGTGTATCATGTCTGTAAGAGTCCTGTCAGCTGATTAACAGCATAATCGGCCATTTTCGTTACATGCTATGTGGTTGATTTGGAATTACGCTATGACAAATTCAGTATGCTTTTGTCCCTTGTCATGTTCCACAATCTAGTGAGAGGCTTTTCCAGAAAAAGAGGTTTGTCATAGCCAGCAAAAGGCTTAGGGTGGGTGTGATGTCCAAGTTCACATGTCCAACAACTATTGAATATTACAATGCATTTCAGAAAGTCTCGAGACCCTTTGTTTTTTTCACATTTTATGTTGCGGCCTGTGCTATAAAATAAAAGATGAATCACGTTTTTGTGAAGTCAAAAGTGAAGACAGAATTTTTAGATTTTTTTTTTTTTTTTTTTTTTTTTTTTTCCCTTTTCAAATTTCACATGGACATAACTTTTCAGACCCTTAGCTATGACACATGAAATGGAGCTCTGGGGGCCTCATTTCTCTTGATCATCTTTGAGATGTTTCTACACCTTGACTGGAGTCCATCTGTGGTAAATTCAGTTGATTGGACATGATTTGGAGACACACACCTATCAGAGCAAAAACCAAGCCATGAAGCGGAAAGAACTGCCTGTGGAGCTCAGAGACAGGATTGTGTGGAAGCACAGATTAATAGAAGGCTACAAAAAATCTGCTGCACTGAAAGTTCCCAAGAGCACAGTGGCCTCCTAATTCTTAAATGGAAGAAGTTTGGAACAACCAGGACTAGAGCTGGCCACCCCACCAAATTAAGTAATCGGGGGGAGAAGGGCCTTGCTAAGAGAGGTGACCAAGAACCCAATGGTCACTCTGGCTGAGCTCCAGAAATCCTGTGTGCAGATGGGAAAAACTTCCAGAAGGTCAACCATCACTGCAGCCCTCCACCAAGTGCCCAGTCTTTTAATCAGATAATCTTCTCTCAGGCTGTGAGTCATTTAGTTGTTTATTTATTTATTTTTCAAACTTGAGGTGGGCTTTCATGTGTATTTTACTGAGGGCAGGCTTCAGCCTTAAAGCCCAGATAGAGTGCCGCAGTGATGGTTGGGCTTCTAGAAGTTTCTCCCATCTTCACACAGGATCTTTGGAGCTCATCCAGAGTGACGATTGGGTTCTTGGTCACCTCTCTTACCAAGGTCCTTGCAAAAATTTGCAAAACTTCTGGTTTCTCTTTGTCATTATGGGGTATTGAGTGATTTCTCTTTTATTTTAGCATAACATAACATGTGAAAGAATTGAAAGGGTCTGAAGACCTTCTGAATGCATTGTAGTGCATTTAGATTATACTTACTTTAGTGTGTAGCTTGTGCATGAACCATTAACCTTACTGTAGGCACTTGGTGCAGCAGTCTTATACGCTGGCCCACCCTTGTGTGGACCAGGGTTTGAGTCCCCGTGGTGCCTGCTGGCCAGTTTGAATGTCACTTGCAGACATGATTGGCTAAGGGAGGATCATCCCTCGATGCTGCAACAGCGATGGACTGGTGTCCCATCCAGAGCATACCAAGGCCTGCATCCTGTATTCTATGGGATAGGCACTGGAATCCCCATGACCCTGACCAGCAAAACTGGAGATAAAACGTGAAAACAAAACAGTACATTCTTTAGTCTCCCCTAGTCTAAACTTCCTATGCCTTCCTGTTTGCATCTCCCTCTCCCTCTGCACTCCCCTGTCGTGTGATGCTCGTATTTGCTGTATCCCTGCCCACCTTCACTCAGTGTCTCGGAGTTGTGTCTGTGTTGTAGACGTGCTGTTGTGTGGAATTGCTGTTGTGCTGTAATGAATCCCACTGACAGGAGATAGCGTGGAGTTCTGTTTCAAATCAAACACCAACAGCAAAAACATTAACCTCCGTCTTGCTATAGAAACGGCTCGTGTTTCTATAACGTGAGTGTTTTTGTGAACTACACCAAAACCCCAACTTTTCTGAAGTCTTTAGCATGAGACAGAGAAAGTTGTTCTAGCAATAACTGGCATCTGATGTACTAGATCACTTTGTAAAGTTACTGACCTCTGCATGAGTAAGAATGTCATACTAAGCGTCAACAAAAGTATTGAAAAACCTAATCCATCTCATGTAGGTAGATATCCATATATGTCTATTAGATGTGGCTTTTTTCTTAAAGGCAAGGTATGCTAACTCCTCTTTCACTTTATCAGGATGAGTAAACATTTGTCAAGATGATGAGTGGACTGAAATTGAGTCAGGGAATTTTTTGGTAGTTTGAATATTATTGTATGGCATATTGTAAATTTGCATTAAGTAGCGATACACTGATATAAAACTTCTTGGCCGAAACTGATACCGAAATTTTGGTTTTTTACATCCTCACACCCCTACTTTCTAATGTTTATCACCTTTAAAATAATTCAGAATTGTTCTTCAGATTGGTCACATCTCCCCAATCCAGCCCTGCGCCTGCATCTCACAACTCATGCTAATTTTTGAGACTTTGGTTCTAGGGTAAGAGGAGTGCCTTCACTTTTATGATTGGTGACTCTCAACTAAGGCTGCAGCAAGCAAGAAAGTGATGCACACCAGAATGTGTCGATGCAGCATCTTCTGTGTCTTGGGACAGTAATTAGAAGAGCAGACTTTTTTATGTTAAGGTTTCTGTTCAGTTCCAGTAATAATACCAGTCCATATAACAGTCTCATAGAGTGAGATGTTATTTGAGGATAACATTGCATGATAAATGGAACTGGTTATGTAGATGAACTGCAGTGGGTTTTCTATGTGCTTTATTATTACTTAGAATGACTTTGCAGAGCAATTGCAGGTTCCATGCTGAACTTTTCTTACATGTACTAATTTGAATGCGTTACTATCTTTTTTTACGCTGGACTTTCAAACTAAACACAGTTTCCTATCCTGTGCACTCTTCTGAGTCCTTGTCACTTGTGACCTGCTATGATCCAAACTTTCACCTGCTCTTTAAGGTTGGAAATCCTCCCAATATTAGCTTATAACAATGCTCATAACTTCCACCGATCATACTGCTGCACTTTTGTCAGTCATCAGTACTTTTTATTTTATTTTCTCTCTGCGTCTTTTTTCCTTTGGACTGGAACAGAACGTTGCTGCATTTACATTTCTGAAGCAGCCAGACCGAGAATAGTCCTGGATGCTTCTTTCATGCAGAACTGAAAGGTTTTTGATAGATGTGATGGAGAACACGCATACATTTTGTTTCTAGTGGTCTCAATCAACACCAGCTTATCTGTCTGCTTAGGTCCACTTTGGTGTACTACACTATAGATATCAGAGCCAGTGTTCCTCCAGGGCATTTGTAGACAAGTAGTATTATGTTATGACAACTTAATCTACATTATCACTGTCTCCTGTTCATATTCTCTTTTTAATGTCTTTTCCATGGTAGAGCCAAACTATTTTTCTTGGCATGAGTTTCTGAGAGTGATAATGTTTTTTATTTATTTATTTTTTATTTGTTCTGCTCAGTGAGGACTAGAAAGTACAGTGTATTTCAGGAGTGAGTGCGTTTACATGTGCTTAACAATCCGATAACTACAGAAAATCAGATTTTGTAAGTAATCCGATCAATGAGTGTACTTGCACTTGAGTAATCAGATAAAGGGAAATGGGAAAAGTCTAGGTTTATGTGACTCAATAATAAGATTTCGACTTCGACAGCCAATGATCTCACAGAAATAGGTGACTTCAAACTTTAATATTGAACAATCAAGCTCTTCAGTTTTTTGAGTGTATACTGTGTTTACACAAAGTGTTTAATAGCTGTTTCGCTGTCATTAATTCTGTGGCGCGTTTAAATCCGGGGTTGTCGTGTTCCGAGAGGAAAAAATGCCACAGTCAATGGAAAAAGAGCCCAAATAAAGCCAAGTCTTCCGTAATGGCTAGACCTGAGAGCATGCACAGAGTGAGAATATTGAAGCCAGGTAACTGGTATAAATGTTGTCAAAATACGATTACCGTATTTTTCGGACCATAAGGCGCACTTAAAATCCTTAAATTTTCTCAACAATCGACAGTGCACCTTAAAATGCGGTGCGTCTAATGTATGAATTAATTCTGGTTGAGCCTTCTGACCTAGAACCGATTGTAGATGGTACACAGGCGCTCATAAATCTGTCCAAATGTTTTAGCACGGCCTTGGTAAGTTACGAAGCTTTTGGCAACCGTAGTGCGCAGCATAGCGGAGTAATACGGTATGTGCTTCAGCATTAGGGTACGTGCATTCATTCATTTATTTTCGAAGCGGATTTCAAACACAACGCTATCGGTCACGCAGTACAACATGGACATAGAGCAGCTGTGAGAGAATTCAACATTAACGAATCAATGGTACGGAAGTGGAGGAAGCAAGAAGACGCCCTGCGCCAGGTAAAGACCAAACTGAGCTTTCCGACGGAAACCTTAAAGAGTTTTGTTTCATTTAATGCGTCTTATAACCCGGTGCGCTTTATGTATGAAAATAGATCCGTCAGCAGCTTTATAGCCCGAAAAATACGGTACTTTGATAAAATCCAGCTCTCTTTATTGGATTCCTTAATCTGATTTTTAGATCGGAGTATACTGTATACATAACCACTTGAAAAATCTATTAACTGCAGATGTTCGAATATGAATGGATTATTAAGTGCATGTAAACAGTGACACAAAATGCCATATTAGTGGCGGAGCCTACTGTACAAAAGTCTTAGGCCACCATTACCATAGATATACCATCGTTTTAGAAGTGGTATAAACACTATATACAGTATAACTCATTTTCAGTAAAGCATACTCAGTCTCGTTATTTCAATTATTATTATTACAACCAGAAAATACAGGGAATTTGTATGCAGTATAACTTGGTGATCTGTCCTTACACTTGAGCAATAGCAGCATCTGGCAGCTTCATTAAATGCCTTCTACAGTCTGAAGAAGCTTGATTTAAAAAAAAAGGTATACTAAAGCTCACAAAGATTGTAGTGTCGACCAGTGGAAAAGAGCATTATGGAGTGACGAATCCAAGAAATTTTTGCGTCCAGTCATTGACAATACGTGGCCTAAGACTTTTGCACAATACATTACGCGATAGAATATTTGTCAGAGCAACACTGTTCATTTTAATTGCTTTTGAGTTTTACTGTTGGGCAAAAATGCTTACTAGTGTGTTTTCTATGCAACTGTGAAACCCTATTACACCATCCGATTTCAGTTTCACTGACTATACCACTATTAGCTAATTGTGTTGAAGGGACCTTGCAGCGCTTGATTTAAATCTTTCTGTGCTAAACTCCAGATGGAAGCAATATTAGAAAGTTCGTCTTCGTGCTCAGAATCATTTGACCCTTTAAGTGGGTGATTGGGGAGGGGGTTTGGGGGTGAGGCTTGTTGACCTTCTCTATATTGTACACACACTATTGCTATAGCTTTAAGTTTTCCCCCCTATTTTTCTTGCTTTTTGATTTTTTCTCCTCACTTTTCTCTCTCGTTTTCGCCTCTCCCTCCCTCTCTCCTACACATCCACATTTTTCTTATTACTCTGCCCCCTTCCTTCCCTTCACCTTCCTCCTTTTGGTCGTCTTTAACCACTCCTTCGTTCTCTCTTTGCGGAAGTTGAGGCCCTATGTCAGGACCCCTCGCTGGAGACCCCTGTCCTTTCTGCCCATGCTGTTCCCCAGAAGGTAACGTAAAACTCGGTCTCTTCTCTGCCACCGGCCCAGTCACGTTAGCGTGGCCAGTCACATGGCCTTTAACCCCAGACCACCACTCAGGATCAGTCCTCCTTGTCTTTCATCATCCAACCAGTTTTAAATCCCCTCATGCTATTTTTGTTTTCTGTTTCTAAATAATCGTAGGCCTTTAACTACCGAAGCCATTTTGACAGTATATTCATAGCGTTTTGGAATTTGATGGAACCCTTAAGCTTTTTTGCATGAGTGTGAAATTTAAACAAAAGCATGGTTTTTGATGTTGTTTGTCACAGAACTTAAAAGAACGGCCCATGTGTGTGCTTACTCGCCCGTATGGCTGCATGTTATAAAACTGTTTGTCGTAGGATCTTTAACTGTTCTGGGTGTGTCTGCAGCCCATAACAAGTTGAGGATCCTCATACTGTAGATAAGAAAAACAGCCGCATTTTAAAGAGTTTATAACTAGGTATCCTAGCTAGATGATGAGGTCATTGTGATCGCTGAGAAGGTTTTGTCATCTTCTAATATGATTGGCTCATTGTTGTGGAAATGAAGTAGGTAGGGATGTCACCCTTAAGAGTGAAGGTGTCATGCTTCATTTTTAAATTCCTTTAGTTAAATATAATATACTGGTATGTGGGAGCCCTAGCATTAAGGAACTGGACTATGGACAAGAGAAGGTCCTTAAGCTTTAGTGGGCCTAAAGCTTAGTGCTTTCTCTGTTGAAGTCAGCACTAAAGAAGGCCTGAGGAGGAACTTTTTTTGTCTAAGCAGGATTTATAACCTTCATTGAATGATCCAGATTGAATGATCCAGATGTAACTTGACCTGTAATTCACCTCTCCTGGAAAGAAAAAAAACTCCTAATTGGGTAATTGGAGTCTCAAAATTTTTTAACCCTTAATAAATAAGGCTATTCCAATAGATGGAAGGAATGAAATACAACCAAAAATATTTAGTTTACATTTACAGCATTTTAGCAGACGCCCTTTATCCAGAGAGACTTACAATTGGTACAGTCTTACAATCCAAGTAATTGTGGGTTAAGGGTCTTGCTCAAGGACCCAAACAGTGGCAGCTTGGCAGAGGTGGGGATATGAACCCTGGATTTTCTGGTCCATAGTCCTGTACCTTATCCACTGCGCTACCTCAGTATAGTGATTGAATGAATAATAGTATGAATCATATAATTGTTTATTTCCTATAAATCTTATGCCTTCTCTGAAGACCTAGAACACCTTGAGGTTTCTCCACTGAATAATAACTGCGGTTTTGTGTAGGAAAGTTAGAACAAGGCTAACGGTCCACTAGCTAGAGGACCAGGGTCATTAACTGGTAATAACGCTCGTCATCTTCCAATATGATTGGCTCATTGTTGTGGAACCAAAGTAGTGATGTCACCCTTAAGTTGAAGTGTCATGCTTTATTTATATTTCTTGAAGTAAATAAATATACTGCATGTGGTAGCCTAGCGGTTGAGGAACTGGACTATGGACCAGAAGGTCCAGAGTTAAAATCCCTACCTCTGCCAAGCTGCCACTGTTGGGTCCTTGAGCAAGACCCTTAATCCACCATGGCTTGGATTGTAAGGAGATATCAATTGTAAGTCACTCTGGATAAGGGCTTCTGCTAAATAACATAAAAAAGATGCTTACATTTGTTATAGTACTGCAGTGGTTTTAAATGTAAATTGCCATTTTGAACGACTCTTGCTTTTCTTGCGCTAACTAATTTGGCCTAAAAACACTCAGGAATCCAGAGTTAACCCTTTAAAATAGTTTGAGTTCAGAGTATTTGAACACAAAGTATAGGATAGGTATAGTTCATGCTTGCTAAATACGTGAATGTGTTTTAGGACTGTGTGTGTTGGATTAAGACGTCCTTGAGTAATTGAGTGCGTTGCTGTGTGTGTTTTTCTGCTAACTCTGGTTTTCTCTCTCTGTCTCTTCTTTGGGGGAGAATGGGGCTGAATGTGGTGGAGGTCACTGGCAGTGCGTGTCCACTGGTTAAGTTTTGAGGCTTCCGAAACCTGTTGTCCGACGTCTTGTCTCGCTTTGTCTCTTATGTTGGTCTCGTGTCTAAGAAACCGTGCTTTGCCTCTGTGTTAAAGCAGCTCAGGGTCGTACCAGCGAGCACAGCCCTTCGGTTTACGTGTGCACTGTGTTTTGTTTTTGTGTTGCGAGAACCTCCAGTCCGTCAGCTGAGTTATGTCACGCTGCATCCAGGTTTGCGCCGACATCGCTTGGCTCCAGCGATCTTTGTGCATGTCTTCATGTATGTACGTCTAAAAGGACAATGGAAAAGGGACCGTGTCACCGGCTTTTAGGACTGTACTAGCATGGACCGACATGTACAGATGTCCAGTTGTGTAGGCTGTAAGTGTGTTCAGGCTTGCATGGTATATGGAGTAAATTATTGAGCTCTACTATTTGAGCAGCATCAATTGTAACACATTCGTAATATAAATAGTACCTTTGTGGATTCTACAGAGAGAATGGTGGCAGTAGATGTGTAGATACCCCAGTGACTCTCAATATGACACATTTATAGGATTCTGCTTCCAACAAGAAGCTTTGTGCTGTGCTGTCTTGGATTGACTTGCCAACTTTGGCTTGAATGGAACCTTGACCTCAACTCCATCAGACACCTTCTTGCCTCCGACCTCACAACTGTGTTCCAAATCTAGTGGAAAGCCCTTTTAGAAGAACAAGGGCTGTTGTAGCAGCAAACTTGGGATGTCATTTAGTGGGTGTTCACAAACTTTTGTCTATATAGTGTATATCACTTGATAGATGGATTCAGTTTTGCAGAGATTTGATAACCTTGAACGCGTTTTGATAACGTTTTCAGTGATAAAGCGTGCAAGCCTCCCAGCAACTCCCTCAAGTTTATGTTGGGTGACTTTGTTGGACGTTGCGTTCTTCTTGCAATCGTTATTCACACTGGCCTAATAGCCTCGCAATATTGTTTGAAAAACTACCATGGCTGTTTGTGCAGCAGATTTGCCTTTGTATTGAGAGAAGCAGTATTTAAATATGTCAGCTGTAGCCACTTTTCTAATGGGGTCTCATGTTTACAACTACTATTATTTACACTATATTATAACCATGCATCGTGACATTATTGGATTAAGAACGTGGATCTTATTTTTCTGGGAGCATCTAGATCTTGGATAAGGTCTTAAAGCGAAGCCACCTGACCTCCGTATAAGGCTAATGCAAGCCTTTAGGCGTTGTTCAGAATCCTGAGAACAACCATACTCTCTAGTCTAATTTGCTCTAGCATTTGCGAAGTGTTTTTAAACCTGGAACCTCCACGCCATCTGCTGTGAACGGAACAGGCCGATTTGACCCTGGTCTTGCTCCTAACCTCCCCTCCTTCACCACCCTGTCCCGTTCGTTCCCTTATGAAAGTCCCAGCTTTGCTGTCATGGCATGGGCTGTGTGGTTGTTCGTGTCGGATCTCTGTGTGAGAGATGGGGTATCTTGGAGCGTTCTCATTCTTTTACGCTTTATATTTCTTTTTTTGTAGGAATGGGTAAAAAGGATGACCCGAAGCTAATGCAGGAATGGTTTAAACTGGTGCAGGAGAAGAATGCCTTGGTGCGTTATGAGTCAGAGCTGATGATATTGTAAGTATATCACCACACTGAATGTCTGCCAACTCAGCAGAGTATCGCAGGAGTATCCTAAACTGCTGTGTTAAGGATTTTCAGAAGAACATATGGTGTGTGTATATCTAAAAGTCGTTAAAAGTGTCAAAATTTCCATCTGCTTTGTCCGCAGTGCTCGTGAGTTGGAACTGGAGGATAGGCAGAGTCGACTGCAGCAGGAGCTCAGAGAACGCATGGCAATCGAAGGTACATCTTTTTCCCTTTTATCCTTCGGCATGGTATCAGGTCACAACCGCTTCGAGTATAAAAGCTTTATTTTATTCAAGATAAATCTGATAATCAAATTCCCTCCAATACTATCATAATTGTTGTGACATTTTTATTCGGCCATTGGAGGGGCGCTGATGCTGGGCAATAAACCCTGGGTCAGGGAACACGATTTGCACCCGCTACCCACTCCCCCCCTGGCTTGCGCTCACATTGCTCTTCAAAACGATCTGCGCCCCAGTACGCTCCAGCAAGCCTTATAATAAATGTACAGATTATGCAACACACTGATCAAGATCAAGAGTACCAGGATCTCTGCCAATAATAGTACATGTTGGGATCAAGGGTACCTGGATCTCTGCCAAAACTAAAACAGTTTGGGATCAGTAGTACCCAGATCCCAGCCAAAACAAAAACAGTTTGGGATCAACAGTGCCTGGATCTCATCCAAAAATAAAAACATTTGGGATCAAGTGTACCTGGATCCCTTCCAAACGAAAACTGTTTGGGATCAATAGTACCTGGATCTCTGCTAACACTAATATGGTTTAACTAAACTGTTTGGGATCAATAATACCTGGATCCCTGCCAATACTGTACAGTTTGGGATCCAATTGTACCTGGATTCCTGCCAGTACTAATACGGTTTGGGATCAATAGTACCCTGGATCCCTGCCTAAACTAGACACTTTGGGATCAAGTGTGCCCTGGAACCCTGCGAAAACAAAAATGGGTTTGGGGCTCAAGTGTACCTGGATCCCTGTTGAACTACAGTCGTATGAAAAAGTTTGGGACACCCCTGATAATTTTCATGATTTTTTCTTTATAAGTCATTGGTTGTCCAGCTCAGCAATTTCAGGTAATATATAATATAGCAGATGAACCCGTGATATTTGAGAAGTGGAAATTAAGTTTATATGTTTTACAGAAAGTGTGCAGTAATTATTCCAACAAAAATTAGGCAGGTGCATAAAGTTTGGGCACCCTTTGTCATTTGAATACCTTTAGCACTAATTATTGGAACACAAAACGTTGTTTTGTAAGCTCATTGACCCTTGATCTACATACACAAGTGAATCAACTATGAGAAAGTGTTAAGGTGGCCAATTGGAAGTTTTTCTCCTCTTTGCATCTTCTCTGAAGAGTGGCAACATGGGAGCCTCAAACAACTCTCAAAAGGCCTGAAAACAAAGGTTTGTTCAACATCATGGTTCAGGAAGGGAAAAGCTCTCTCAAGATTTCAGCTGTCAGTTGTCCACTGTGAGGAAACATAGTGAGGCAATGGAAGACCACAGGCACAGTTCTAGTTAAGGAACTCCCGAAGTGGCAGACCAAGAAAAATCTCAGATAGGCGAGGCGAAGGATGGTGAGAACAGTCATAGTCAAGCCACACTACCACCTCCAAAGACCTACAACCTCATCTTGGCTGCAGATGGTGTCACTGTTTCATCGTTCAACTATACAGCGCACTTTGCACAAGGAGAGGCTGTATGGGAGAGTAATGCAGAAGCAAGCCTTTTCTGCAGACACGCCACAAACAGAGTCACTTGAGGTGTGCTACAGCACATTTGGACAATCCAGCTTCATTTTGGAATAAAGTGCTGTTACTGATGAAACTAAAATTGAGTTATTTTGGACATAAACAAGGAGCGGAAAAAGAACACAGCACTAAGTAAATCTACTAAGGCATTCATGCAGAGGAACCAATACAACGTTCTGGAATGGGCCATCTCAGTCCCCAGACCATGAACTATTACTGAAATGTGGGCTGTCCATGCTCGGAACCATCAAACCTGACTGAACTGGAGATGTTTCTAAAGAAGAATGGTCCAAAGCACTTCAAAAACCAGAATCCAGGACTGGAAGCTGTAGGAAGCGTTTAGCGGCTGTCACTTTCTACAAAAGGAGGATCTACTAATATGCTGATGTCATTTTTCTGTTGGGGTGCCCAAATTTATGCCACCTGCCTAATTTTGTTTGAATATTACTACTGCAACACTTTCTGTAATTCCTATAACTTCATTTCACTTCTCAAATATCACTGTGTTCATCTGCTATATGATATATTTAACTCAAGTTGCTGATCTGAACAACCAATGATTTATAAACTAAAATCATGAAAATTATCAGGGGTGCCCAAACTTTTTCATACGACTGTAATACAATTTGGGATCAAAAGTACCTGGATCCTTGCCAATACCAGTACAGTTAGTGATCAATAGTACCTGGATTCCTGCCAGTACTAATACGGTTTGGGATGAATAGTATTTTGATCTCTGCCCAAACTAAAACACTTTGGGATCAAGTGTGCCTGGAACCTGCGAAAACAAAATGGTTTGGTGCTCAAGTGTACCTTGATCCTTGTCGAAACGAATACAATTTGGGATCAGAAGTATCTGTATCCCTGCTAAAACTTGTGCGGCTTGGGATCAAGAGTACTCGGATCCCTGCCGAAACAAAAACAGATTGGGATCATTAGTATCCAGATCCCTGCCAAAACATAAACAATAGGTCAGTATTAACCAAAAGGAGATCGCTTGACAACCAAGGGCAGTACACACGCCACTCTTGACCAAGATGGACACAAAGCACTGACTGGAATATGCCAGAAGGTATGTGGATATGCCTGGGTCACAGTTCTATGGCGTGATGAAACAACCCTGGAACTGTTTGGCCTTATAGATCGACAGCTTGTCTGATGCTGGAAAAGTGAGGCTTATGGCCAAATACTGTCCCAACCACACTTCCAAGTCAACCAAAGCTTGGTTAGGGAATCAGCCCTGGAATGTTGTGGAGTGGCCTTTCCAGTCTCCAGATTTAAATCCCATAAACTCTTTGGTGGGATTGAAAGGAAGCAGTTGCAGCACATCACATGAGCTGGAAGCTTTTTTACACAAGAAGAACTGGCAAAGGTTCCAGAAGCTTGTCAAGGCAAAACGATGCTTCGCCAAGTACTGAGTTTGGGAGTTGACGAATATTGCCCATGAATAGATGTAATAGTTTGTGCTAGCACTATGTCACCTTCATTTTGAACAAAGCAGCCAAATCCAGACTGTGAAGAACAGCCTGAGACTATTATTGCTCTGCAGCCAAACCTCACAGTTGGTGCCATGTATTTGCACAAGTAATGAATGTTGCCCAGGCATTTGCCAAATCCAGATTCATCAGTCAGACAGCCAAAGAGTAACGTGGTGATTCACCACTCCAATGTCAAAAGGTGTTTGCGGCACACCAGCTAACATTTTGCCCATTTTGATTGATAATCTTAGGCTTACCATGTCGCTCTTGTCTGTTTAGTTCTTCTACTGGCAATGACGACGGGCACGAATTTTATGCACATAGCAATAGCAAAAACCACAAATGAAAAGGGCTGCCCACGCTTCTTCTTGGTCATTTCTTCCTCTGGTTTTTGCACCTCTTGGTACAGACCATTTAAAGAAACGGCGGCAGAGCTGGCTGAGGAGAAACAGATCCTAAATGAGATGTTGGAGGTGGGTGGAGCAGAGGGATTCACTGGTGGCTCTCCTGGAGGAGCAGAGACTCAGGGAGAAGGAAGAGGACAAGGACCTTGAAGCATCAGTCATGCTCTCTAAAGGCTTCATCAACCTCAACTGGGTTTAGCTTGGCAGCCGTGCCTCTTCCAGATCCACCCACCATGCAGTGGTGTACTTGATAAAGCCTACTCGTCTCTGTCGTTTTCTGATCAGACAGGGTTTACACATCCAGATGTTTCACGAGTCCTCCCCCGGTCGGCTCAGGGTCGGCCTCGCCATCTGTTTCTCTTTGTTCCACTGAAAACACAGACTTTCTTCAGTTCTGGTCTCTGCAAGAACTCTGGCTTTATTTCAGGAAGGGAATCACTGGCGACCATGTTGGACCATTTCCAAAGGAAGTCCCGATTAGATGCCTGTTACAAGTTTTGGAGGAGCGAAATAGGTTTGACTTCCATTTGCTCTGACTACTGACTAAAAAGGAAACACATGATAGATGATGCCTTAAAATGACAATTGAAACCCCGGGATAGCATTATATTGTTCTGTATCGATCAATACACCCAGGCCAGGTTTTTATAATTCCTATTATCCTGCTTGTTTTAGAGAAAACGCAGCACAGCTTAATTTCGTTTTTTTCAGGAATGACTGGGGAATGTTGTTGTCCCATCAGCAGTCTAATATCAGGACAGTGTGATATCTGAGACAAAGAACTGTATCCTGTATTAATGTAGTCTTTTGCCCATTGGCTCACGACATCAAGGCTTCTCTGCAGCATCTTGGTCCTTAATTCATTTTACTATTCATATGTTAAGTTTACAATCGCCTGTCTGAAACAAACGTCTGATACTAACCTGACAGAACAGGTGAAATGTTTATGCAGACATTTTTAAGACGGTGTACGTGGGGAATTGCAATAATTAATGTTTTTTTAAAGATTCTCAGTGTAGTCAGTGCAGGCAAACTACAAACAGAGCTCTGATACTGACTGCCTATTTATATCATCCCAGATCTTTTTCATATCGGATCACAAACTCTGTTCATTATCTGTTCTCTCTGGATTGGGAAAAAGGGAAAAGGGACGAAACATGAAGCTACACTGCTGCTCAACTTGTAGTAACAGCGTCAACACGGATCCAGATGGCAAACTGGATCGCTTTGCACTGGCTTTGGAGCTTTTATCACACGTTTCATATCCACAGGGTTGACCCAACTTTTTACCAAGGTTTGATTTTTTTTATTTGTTTCTATAACACCAAATTTGTACTTCCTGTAAAAGGTCTGCGTAGATCACTGACGGTCCACTATTGTATAACAACACAGCAAGATTTTCAGATGCTTTGCAAATCAACCTTGTACGCCTTTGGCCACGTGTGGTCAAATTCACTGGGGGCGTATTATTTTATACACTATTTAGGCAGTATGGGATGTAAGCCACATTTCAGCCTGGTTGCCCGTTACGTTGTACGACACAGAGTTTTTTGTATGTATATACAAGACAACTGTGAACGAAATAAGTTACACTAGTCCTTTAGTTTGGAACAAGTTTTTCAAACCAGTTCTTTAGACGTGTAAAATTGTTTTACAGAGATTTATGGTATTTATTTAAAAAACATGTGTGAAAATGTCTTATATGTAAAGGAAATGGAACCATAAATTTTAAATGTTTGTCAGTTATTGACATGTACAAATGCTTCCTGTAAGCTAATCTGCGTATAGGATATTGAATGGATGTTGAAAAGTAATAAACAAGCTTTTTGTTCCTTGCTTTGTCCTCTTGTTCTTGTTTATTAAAAGTCAAATCTAAACCTTTTAAAACTCAGTTTTTTGTGACTGGATAAGTGTCAAAAATTATTCAGGCTGTTTTTGTCCAAAGTACTAGGCCACTTTGTAGGTACACTTTGCTGGTACTGATTTTGGGGGGACTCCCCTCTGAATTCAGAACTGCTTTAATTCCTCATTGCATAGGTTCAAGGTTCTGGAAACATTCCAACATGAGACTTTGCTCCATACTTGACAATGATAGCATCACGGCATCAGAAAGATCCATAAGATGAGAATCTCCCATTCCACCCCATCCCAAAGGTGCTCTATTTGGATTAAGATCTGGTGTGACTGTGGAGGCCATTTGAGTACATTGTCATGTTCAAGAAACCAGTTTTTGAGATGGATTTCTTTCATGGTGTTTTAATCCTGCCATCAGCTGGTCATAATGGGGAAGGACATGGCCAGCAATAATACCCATGGTAGGTGATCAGTTTGGTAGTAAGGGGCCCAAAGTGTGCCAAGGAAATATCCCACACTCCATTCACAGCAGCAGCCTAAACGGTTGAAACAAGGCAGGGACGGATCCATGCATTCATGTTGTTTCATCACGCCACATTCTGACCCGACCATCTGAATGCCACCACAGAAATCAAGACTTATCATACAAGGCCAAGGTTTGTCCAATCTTCTATTGTTCAGTTTTGGTGACAGGAGTGGTCTTCTGCTATCTGTTGGCCCATCTACTTCACTTTTGATGATTTGTGGGTTCAGAGATGCTCTTCTGTGTACCGTTGGTTGTAAACGAATTTCTTTTTGTCTTCTGACAGCTCAAACCAGTCGGCCGTTCTCCTCGGACAACTGGCATCAATTAGCCATTTTCAGCTAGAGAAACTGCCACTCGCTGCATAGTTTCTCTTTTTTAAGACCTTCCCTCTGTAAACCAGAGATGGCTGTGTGTGAAAAAATCCCAGTACAAGACGTTTTCTGAAATGCTCGTTCAATTAAATCACCTTTCCTTCCCACTCTGATGCTCGGATTGAACTTCAGCAGGTCATATTCACCATTGCAAAGTTTCATTGAATTGAATGTCATTGTTTTTTTCATTACAAATCTTATCTGCACAGCAATTTAAAAATTGTAAAGCTGAAAAATTTGACAATTTCAGATTTTTTTTTGGTTTTTGTATTTTGTATGTTCCCCCTTTTGCTGTTATGCTAGCTTGTACTTGAGCTGACATGTGTCTCCACAAGGGTACACAAAATCCGATGATCCAAGTTATCCCAGCATAATTTCCACAATATTCAAAGAGCATCGTGGCATGATACTGAATGCCTCTCTTTTTCTTTCAATGGCCCCCATAAATGCTCGATGGGCTTCCAGGTCAGGTGACTGTGAAGTGAAGTCCAGGACAGTCCAGCACTGACTTCCGTCTTTATATCTTTAAGCAGTTGTGGCCAAAGCTTTGAGCCTATTATTTGTTACTTGCATATGCTCACCCGACTGAATACTTTCATTGTCATGGTAGCTTATCTTCTGCTGCTGAAAATGTTATCTCATTACTTTGGACGAAACTTTGGACTCATGAAGCCAGAGCAGAAGAATCCAGTCCTGTCTCTTCCTTCTGTCTCGGTCACTTACGCTCCTGATTTCAGTCTGTCACAGCATTGTACCAAAGCAAAGCTGTTTGTACTATGAATTTCCGCAAGTTTTAGGAGACTGTAAGGTAAGCAGTGTTTCAGTTAGTAATAGAGTAGTCGCGACCTCGTTAATCGATAACCTGCAATAGTTTCTTAAATGTGTGTTCCTGTCAGCACGACGCCGCGTTTGAAAAGAAACTGAAGTGAAACTGTTTTGCAAAATAAATAGGGGCGATAAACCAATGTTTTGTGCCAGACTGGGACGTTTCAATGGTGCAGTTTTAAAGTAAAACTAAGTGTGTTACGAATTGTTAGTTTTTAACACAAGTTTTCATATCGCAGATAAGAACTAAACGTGAAATTGCTGTGCATGAATGTAACTACTACACTGGGGTCCAGCGGTCATTCCATATTGTTGCGAACTACAGAAGTGAGAATATGGCAGTGTTTTCTATTTTCACTTCTTAGGCCATAACTGTACCGTATTAGTTTGAGCACTTGAGGGCTGATTGCATGACATGCGTTGTTGATTTTTCGAAATGGAAAGAAGTCAGCTTTTAACAAGAAACAAACTTAATGTCACATTTCTACCAATTTTTGAACGCTTTCTTAAAACATATTGCAAAAAAATCAAAAATAACGCCACCAATCCTAAAAACCGTATTAAAAGCTGTAAAAAGCAGTATTAGTCCTAATTTGACTGCCCGCCCTGTCTGGGTCGCCACAGCGGATAACGTCATAGCACGGGTCAAAAACTTACTTCTATAGCGCTTTGCATGTTCTCGAAGCAGTTTTATACAAATCTAGGACATTGGTTCTCAAACGTTTTCTGACTGCAGTGCTACCAGTTTTGTAGCCAATATTTCCGATATAAATAGTTTCCATATATTGTTGCCCTTTTTCATGTGTGCTGTAGGCAATGGGCTCCTGAAAGGTGGACATTGCCATTGTGCAACAGGACAGGATTGACTTTGAGACTTGAAATATGATGAAAAATCACAAAAGTAGGTTATAGCTACAAACAGTATGTGGTAGGAAGATTTTAAGGTAATTTTTTGGGGGGGACTGTGCTAGCCTAGTGGATAAGGTACTGGACTATGGATCAGAAGGGCCAGGGTTCAAATCCCACCTCTGCCAAGCTACCACAAAGTGTTCAGGATCTAAAGTCTCTGTTGTCTGTTGTTATTTTTCTGCTATATTTTTGTTATTAAACTATTGAAATTGTTTTAGTAGCTGTTTGGTTTGCAAATTAGTCTTAAAAGCCAACACCATAAAGAATTGTGATCAGTCTTGTGTATCTTGATCCAGCATAAAAATATTTTTATGATTTGATAATTTTCCGTTGTTTGATCAGACACATTTCAAAAATGACAAGACATGATCACGGATTCATCCCTCTGAAAAAATGTCTATTTATAACAAGGACACAGACAGTTAGAGCTTAATTTACAAACATCAGATTAAGATTTGGTGGTATAATTCTACACATGTTCAGAAATTTTTATGTGCCCCAACAACAGCCTTCAAACTCCGATTTTAAGTGGGCTTTGAGACAACATTTTGAGGATCATTTTCTCTGCATAGAGAACCATGTTAAAATTCTTGTTCAGAGTAATCACTTATATAATATGAATCTAAATATAGAAATTAGGTTAGGAAACACAGAAGTGTTTGTTAAGATAAGAGTTCTTGTCAGGAGTGGGTTATGATTGTGTGTTGGTCTGTGTTTCACTGACCCAGATTTCATTTGTTTTTCTTCAGGCCTGGAGGGCGGAGGGCCTTCCTCTGTCCACGAGCAGCAATGAGGCCTGTAAATTATATGACGCCATACTAACACAGGTAACTCAAATATGGTGTGATTACAAAATGCCACTCTCAGGACAGTGTCATAAACACTGGTTCTGGTGTGCTCCCAGTATGTACACATTTAGTTGTTTTCCCTGATCACCAACTAATTAACATTTGATTAAGAAGCGTTAATGCAATGGTTTACAACAGACCACAAAGGGGCCAGTAGTGGGACAGCATTATAGTACTGGTTTATTGACCAGAAGGTTGAGGGTTCAAGTTGAATTCACTTTGATTGAAGGGACTTTGGGCTGCTGCTTAATAGTGTAAATGCAGTTTTGTGGTTACTATTTTTTCCCCATTTCAGTATGTAACCTGGCGTAATGACGAGACTATGGGAGGAATTGAGGGCTGTATGGCAGCAGTCCAAGCAGCTGATCCAGATTTTGGTATGTGCGTAAGGCTTTGTTATGTGCTGAGAACATGATTCAGCTTACACTTATTAGAGCTCCAAGGTTTGTGCTTAATGTGTTTGTTAAAAACATTATTCGTTACTTCAACCCTGAACACCAACTCAATTTACAGCCCAGTTCCCAATTGGATATCAAGTGGATGGAAGGTAACTGAATGAAAATTTGCTACCTGGTCAAATATATGTGCAGCACATACATTAATAAAGTTTGGAGCACTATAACAGATAGCAAGAACTAAGCATTATAATAAAATAAATATTTTATGAAGTGTAACATAATGTGTTCTGTGTGGTCAGTTGAACATAGCTAGCTAGCAATAGTGAACGGAGAAGCAGTTAAAACCTAATGGGAGCTATGAATAAAAAATGCAATCTAACATAAAACTATTACTATTTTTTGTATTATTCTCTATATTTTAATACCAATAATATTTAATTCTTAAATATAACGTCTTAAGTTCTCAGTGTAGTTAGGTAGCATTTGTCCTCCCAAGGTTTCCATCACATTTAGGAAGTATTGCCTTGCCACTGTTTCCTAGGCTTCATTAATTGAGCCTAGATGTTTGCTGCTTTGAGACAATGCTCTGTAGTGAAAGGTGTTATAGACATAACTCTGACTTTGTCTTCAGTGCATTTTCACCTGTACATATTTACAAGTACTGAATTGGAAATGAACATGCAGTGTGATCACAGTTTGGTTATGTTCCCTGTGCTGCAGTAATGGGTCATGTGATCAGCACTGGGCTGGAGTTGGTTGGAACAGGCAGTTCAGTGCTGCGAGATGAGAGATTGGCCAGCGCAGTGAACAGGACAGTAGAACTCGCCAGATGCCAGGAGCTCACACACCGAGAGATTCAGCACGTCAAAGCAATAGAGCTCTTCTCCAAAGGGTGATTCACACTCTTACTCACACTGTGCAACATCACAGATTTGCAGATATGCTGGAATATTTCCCATGTCCATCAGTAGTTATTTAGGCAGAAGCCTGCAAATATCTTAACATGGACATGGCTGCAGTTCACACATCAGCTTCATATACAGTGGTGCTTGAACGTTTCTGAACCCTTTTTCTATATTTTCTATATTTCTGCATAAATATGACCTGAAACATCATCAATTTTCACACAAGTCCTACAAGTAGATAAAGTTAAAACCCAAGTTAAACAAATGAGACAAAAATTTTATACTTGGTAAATTTATTTATTGAGGCCAAATGGATCCAATTATTAGTGAGTGGCAAAGTATGTGAACCTTGCTTTCAGTATCGGTGGACCCCCCCTGGGCAGCAATTAAAATGCCAGCTAAACTTTTCCTGTAATGTTGATCAGTCCTGCACCAACGGCTTGGAGGAATTTTCAGCCATTCATCCGTACAGAACACAGCTTCAGCTCTGGGATGGTGGTGGGTTTCCTCACATTTGCTGCTCGCTTCAGGTCCTCAAACATTTCCATTGGATAAGGTCAGGACTTGACTTGGCCATTCAGGAACCGAAACTTATCTTCTGGACCATTTTCGGTAGAACGGCTGTGTGCTTAGGGTCGTTGTCTTGCATTACACAACTTCTTGAGATTCAGCTCATGGACAGATGTCCTGACATTTTTCCTTAGTAGTCGGCTGAATCATTCAGAATTCATTGTTTCCATCAATGATGGCAAGACGTCTGGCCCAGTGCAGCAAAATAGACAAACCCATGATACCACCACCACCAGTTCAACAGCGGGTAAGGTTCTTTGCGGGAATTCCAGTGTTCTCCTTCTCCAAACTAACGTTTTCTTTTAAACCAAAAAGTTTCACTATTTTGTTCTCATCTGTCCACAAAAAATTCTTCCAATAGCCTTCTGGCTTGTCCCGTGACTTTAGAAAAATTGCAGACGAGCAGCCAATGTTCTGTTGGAGAGCAGTGGTGTTCTCCTTGCAAACCCTGCATGCACACCATTGTTGTTCAGAGTTCTTCTGATGGTGGACTCATGAACATTACATGACAATGTGAAGAGAGGGCTTCAGTGTCAGGAAGTTACCAGTGGGGTACTTTGGGATCTCGCCAAATATACACGCCTTGCTTTAATATGTAATATTGGTCATTTTCCTCAATAAATAAATGACCATGTCTAATACTTTTGTCTCATTTGTTTAAACTGGGTTCTCTTTATCACTTTTAGGACTGTATGAAGGACATCTAGAAAATTCTAAAGGGTTCACAAAACTTTCAAGCCCACCGATGCTTAGTGAACAGCGTAGACATCTCGTGTCATGGTTTGTTATTCTCCGAAGTTGCCTCCTTCCTTTCTTTGCTGCAGTAGTAATCACCATTCTTTTGAACCTGACTAGGGGAATTCACTTCCATTACGCCACAGGAGAATTAGTTTGTGTGGGCACTGATATTGAATGGGACAGCTCGGTGGGTAGCGCTGTTGCGTCACAACAAGAAGGTCCTGGGTTCCATCCCACTTGGAGCGGTCTGGGTCCTTTCTGTGTGCAGTCCAACCCACAGCGTTTGATTTTGGTTTATGGTCTGGAAGACGACTTGATCATTATAAGAACATATTTGCTAGATGGTTGTTGAATTATGTGTTTGGTTTGCTTTCATCCGGCTTCGTTAAGTTTTTGGTGATGAACTCTTACCCTGACATTTTCTTGACAAGTCTATAATACGGGTTTGAATTAATGCATTTCCCTCATTAATTGCAATCTGACTAGCCCCTGAGGCATGATGATCCTTCCACCGTGCCTTACATTTTGTATGAGGTCTCAGTGTTAGTATGCACTGCCATTATTCATTAGCATTGCACATTTCTGACAAACATGTTTAGGGAACAGGGATTCAGAAGATCACACATGAACATAGAATGTAGTGAAAGATTAGAGTGTTTCTTTAGGTGCTTCACTGTTATTCTTGTTATACCCAATCAGCATTTTATGTTTTGCTCTTGGAGCCATTTTTGCACTTCAGCTCATAGCTGAATAACAGCATTGCTTCATTTGTTACAGTTTGTCTTGACTTGACAAACAACTCTATGCTTATAAATTATGTTGTGTATGTGTACTTATAAGGCCCTCATAAATTTTTCAGTCAGGACTGTAAATATGTGATCTGTATATTCAGTATAGGTAAGAAAAGCACAATTGTTTGTGTGTTAGTCTGTTGTTCTGACTGTGATATACAGTGGTGTGAAAAGTGTTTGCCCCCTTTCTGATTTCCTGTTTTTTTTGCATGTTTGTCACACTTAAGTGTTTCGGAACATCAAGCCAATTTAAATATTAGTCAAAGACAACACAAGTAAACACAAAATGCATTTTTTAAATGAAGGTGTTTATTATTAAGGGAGAAAAATCCAAACCTGCATGGCCCAGTGTGAAAAAGTGATTGCCCCCTTGTTATCACACCTGAGTTCACTGTCTCTAGCCACACCCAATTACACACACCCTGATTATTGCCACACCTGTTCACAATCAGGACATCCCTTAAATAGGACCTGCCTGACAAAGTGAAGTACACCAAAAGATCCTTAAAAGCTACACATCCATGCAAGATTTCCTTTGTGGTAGCCCTAGCGGTTAAGATTACTGGATTCTGGACCAGAAGTCCAGTTCAAAATCCCACCTCTGCCAAAGCTGGCCCACGTGTGGGTCCTTAAACCACAATTGCTGGGATTGTAAGTGTATCAATGTAAAGTCACTCTGGATAAGTGCTCTGCTAAATGCTGTAAATGTAAATGTAAGATCCAAAGAAATTCAGGAACAATTGAGAAAGAAAGTAACTGAGATCTATCAGTCTGGAAAGGGTTATAAAGCCATTTCTAAAGCTTTGGGACTCCAGTGAACCACAGTGAGAGCCATTATCCACAAATGGCGAAGACATGGGACAGTGGTGAACCTTCCCAGGAGTGGCCTGGGATATAATATAAACATGCAAAAAAAAAAAAAGGAAATCACACCACTATACATCCTACTTCTTTTTATGAGTTAAGGCAGGAATTTAAGGTTTTACAAATTGTTAGTTTCACTGATTGTGATATACAAACCTCTTTGAGCAGTAATTCGTGAATGTTAAAATGAAGCTGTGTGTGTTTGTGTTGTCAGAGCCTTCGCCAGGGCATGCGATGTGTGGGAGGATATTCTGGTAGAACACCCCACTGACATGTTGGCCCTGAAGTTTTCTCATGATGGCTTTTTCTATCTGGGTGAGCAGACGCAGATGAGAGACTCTGTAGCCAGAGTGCTTCCACACTGGAAACCTCACATGCCTCTGTACAGGTATTACACCATCCGCTGACACCCGATGAATCATGTACCCTTCACATGTGATGCTGCTGATGTGTGGGATGCGGTTCTTCACACTGTTGTATGGATTTTCTCCTGTGTCTGCCTTTAGTTATCTCAAAGGCTTGTATTCATTTGGACTGCTTGGAGACTGGTTCTATGACAAGCTGAGAAAAATGGCAACAAGAGGTAAATTCTTAGGGATTTAAGCAATACTAAGCTTTTCTGATTGACATGAAGCGTGAACATTGTTTAAACATTTTAATAATTTTCGTAAACCTTTGTTGATAAACTGGAGATACTCTGCCCATCTTTACTCCTCAAAGACTCGGCCTTCCTGTTTATAATCGCCTGCTGACATCACCTGTTTGAAATCACATTGTTATTTAGGTTTGTTTTTTGTTTTTTTTTACCTCATTACTAGCCCTAAATTGCCTCGTCCCAACTTTTTTTGGAATGTGTTGCAGGACTGAAATACAGGAATGGCTGTAGATTTGTTGTTATTGTCATAATTATTATTAAATGTTATTGTCATACGTTTAAGCAAATTTTCAGACACTAAGAGTTTAATTAGTGTTTCATTAGTTCAGACAGAATGGGATTGTATATTGATTTGGATGTTATATTAGTAATTAATGCAGAAATCATAAAGTTCATTATTAATATTAGTATGACTATTATTATCATGTTCATGTCTTTGTTAATTTGTTGGTGCATCTCCAGGGCCTTGCTTTAACCCCTGAGGACGGCTGGTGTGTTCACACTGTAGCTCACGTCCATGAGATGAAGGCAGAAGTAGAGAAGGGTCTGAAGTTCATGGCCTCCACTGAGAAAGACTGGGTGGTGTGTGCTTTACAGTGCACTAATAATATGTGCATGTCACATTATGAAATCTGGTCTATAGTGAGTTCATCTCCTATGTATGTTCATTCTGAAGGTGTGCGACATGTTGGCATGCCATAACTACTGGCACTGGGCTCTTTATCACATTGAGAAGGTAAGCGAAATGACATTCGTAAGTCAAACTAGCTAGTATTTCTGCTGTTCACACTCGTTTGTATGGAGTTTGATGCTTCTTATACAGAACAATAGTGTAGAAAATGCCTCCAAATTTGAAGTTTAATGCTCTGTGTTTCTGAACCACAGGGAGAGTATGAAGCAGCACTGAAAATCTTTGATGAGCAGGTTAGTCGGGTGGAAACCTTTGCTCTTAGACATGTATTTGAAAAGGGCACTGGTATTGGCTGAGGCCAAGGGAGTGGTGTAAAAGCAATAGTATTGTAATATAGATTTAACTCAGATTGACTATTTTTAATGATAATCACGTTTGTTTTTATCAAGGCTAGCTTTTGTGAGCTCTTCCCTTTGTTATATGGCTATTTCATTGATGACCAAGACGATTATGTGTAATTCACATGGGCTTTAGGGAGTAAATTAATAGTAAATTAATGAGTAATGGGATTACTTTTTCCAGAAAGCAATGAATAAAGTAATCCCCATTTCTGTAATAGCCAGTGTTGGTATAGCAAGTTCCAAGTGCTAAAAATCAAGCTGTTTGTGTAAACTGATTTACAATAATGAATGTAGTCACAATATAGCCAGTACTTTACTGGTTAATCTACACCAGTCATAAATTAGCATGGTAGTGAAGAATTGAACGTAAATGTTCTTGGTTTGTTAGAGATAATAACACTTCAGAGACGCTTTAGTATTTCATCTTACTCCCTCTTGTAATTACCTTTACAGTAGCTACATCTCTTGGGGTGTAACCATACACTCTGTTCACAATTTGATTTGAGTTTATGATTCGATTTTCTCACGATTGGCGATTTTACATTAGAATTGCTTTTTGATTTCTGAAGTAAAAACAATGCACATTTTCTTGTATGTGTTTTTAAACAAAAAGAAAAAACTTTAGTCCCTTGCAATTAAAATAAATGATTAGAAACATAGGTTTAAAAATGTTAACAAAATGCTCTATTGTATCTTCATCATATCTTGAATAAGTGAGTGAGAACATTCCTCTTTTTTACTTCTGTAGAATGACAATTCAAAATAATGTAATGACAATACAAGACAACAACAATAACAATTTAAAGAAAAATAATCTTTAGTCTCCTGCAATTAAAAGGAATCAGAAGTCTCACTGAGTACAGGTTATGCACCTTTGAGCATGAGGTTTAAAAAAAATACAATCGCATTAGATGGCGTGATAAACAAGAACGCATGATCCAACTCAGGGATTTAGGTTGTCCCAATTTTTTGCATTGTTGCACCCCTGTTAATGACGTTAGATCATACAGTCCATGCAATATCATTTATTCAAGGCCTGAATGTCTCAGGTGTCCCGACGCTGTGTGAAGTCCGGTGCCATGCTGGACACGGTGGATGCTTGTTCTATGCTGTACAGGCTGGAAATGGAAGGTGAGATCCCACAGTTTTAAAGTAACTTTGCATTTTGGAGCTTCTACGTAGCGGTGCAAAATACAGGACATGGAGACTGAGTTAACACAGTGTGAATGTCAGTACAGACTGTGTGTAAAGTAATGATTGAAAAGCAGGAATCAATCTTATGAGCCATGTAGTCAGTTTGACAAAATAATGGAAATCTGACTTTGACTCTAGTAACGGTTTTCGGCACTAGATTTTTGAATACTGAATCATTTCCTGTAATTGCTGATCGGTCCTGCACACCGGCTTGGAGGAATTTTAGCCCATTCCTCCGTACAGAACAGCTTCAGCTCTGGGATGTTGGTGGGTTTCCTCACATTAACTGCTCGCTTCAGGTCCTTCCACAACATTTTGATTGGATTAAGGTCAGGACTTTGACTTGGCCATTCCAAAACATGAACTTTATTCTTCTTTAACCATTCTTTGTTGGACCGACTTGTGTGCTTAGGGTCGTTGTCTTGCTGCATGACCCACCTTCTCTTGAGATTCAGTTCATGGACAGATGTCCTGATATTTCCCTTTAGAATTATCTGATATAATCCAGAATTCATTGTTCTATCAATGATGGCAATCCGTCCTGGGCCAGATGCAGCAAAACAGGCCCAAACCATGATACTACCACCACCATGTTTCACAGATGGGATAAGGTTCTTATGCTGGAACGCTTTTCTTTTAAACCAAAAAGTTTTATTTTGGTCTCATCCGTCCACAAAACATTCTTCCAGTAGCCTTCTGGCTTGTCCATGTGATCTTTAGCAAACTGCAGACGAGCAGCAATGTTCTTTTTGGAGAGCAGTGGCTGGCTGACTGTGGATTGGTGGAGTCCAAACTCGTTAGAGATGGTTTTGTTACAGCATCAACAACTCTTCTTCTGAGGTCCTCAGAAATCTCCTTTGTTCGTGCCATGATACATTTCCACAAACGTGTTGTGAATAGCAGACTTTGATAGATCTTTGTTTTTTAAATAAAACAGGGGGCCCATCACACACCTGATTGTCATCCCATTGATTGAAAACACCTGAACTCTAATTTCCCAAGTTCCTCTAATTTCACCTTCAAATGAACTGCTAATCCTTAAGATTCACATACTTTTGCCACTCACTAATATGTGAAACTGGATCATGTTTCCTCAATAAATAAATGACCAGATATTTTTGCCTCATTTGTTTCTCTTTATCTACTTTTAGGACTTGTGTGAAAATCTGCTGATGTTTTAGGTCATATTTATGCAGAAATATAGAAAATTCTAAAGGGTTCACAAACTTTCAAGTACCACTGTAAATGCTGTTCGAATGCAGCTTTGTTTGTATTACTTCTCGCCTGTTAGGGCTAGGTCTGAAGGAAATATGATCCATGCATTTGCAAATGTCATATCTGTCCGCAGTTGCTTTTAATGTTCTGCCATTTGGAAGTTTCAAGATGTGGTTCTCACTGACAGGCTCTCCGTCACACAGCCAGCACTCAGCCATGGCCACAGCCTTTTAGCAGTTTGTTTAACGACTGCACATTCTGAAAGAAATGGCTTTTTTACACTTACACAAATATAGTAATTATACTTTAAAATGTACTGATTACTTAAAAGACACATTAGACATAATTATGCAGCCATTTGAATCATTTAAACAAGCCACTGTAAGAAAGAAAAGTAAGAAATAGAGGATTATTTACTTTCTTCTACAGCTACCTAATTGCTATTGTCAGGTTATTTAACAGGATTTCCCCAGCCTTAATCCTGATTCCGCCCTCATTGTCTCTTTACAGCCCACTTACATTGATGGCTGAAAGCAATATGATTATCAAGAAGTATTAGAGCCCAGCAAAACATCAATTACACATTGTTTTTGTGCAATTGGTGGATCATTTGCAGCCCTCCCCCTAACTCCGCATGCAGTCTTTTATGTATTTTGGGTTTGGGGTATCATTAATCAGGGCTTACATCTGGACTTGTGTTCCGGCTGCAGGTGTGAGTGTGAAGGACCGTTACCGGGAGCTGCTGCAGGTGACTGAGCCTCATTCAGAAGACCACACTCTGCTCTTTAATGACTTGCACTTCCTCATGGTCTCTCTGGGCTGCAAGGATACAGGAACCACGCAACGTCTTTTGGAGAGCCTGCGAGAGCTGGCCAAGTAAGCAGCTTTTCTTTTGCGGCTTGACGAAAGAATTACAACGCTGTGCGTAATTATGTACAGCGCCCATCTGGGAGCGGGAATTGAAGCGGGTCTCTGCAGTTTGAGTAGCATCTCTCAGACTGGTTATGTGCATTATATGATTCCAATTTATTCTGACAGCTGAAACTCTGCCTGCATTTTAATGAGTTTATTGAGTGGATGAAGGATAAAATGCGAAAAGGCTCAGAAAGAGGATTTTGTGAGAGTGTCACTTCTTATAATGTGAAATGATGGCCTTAGAGAGACAGACTTTGGACTGCAGCATCTGCTCAAAGCTGGAATTATTCTCTCCCAGTAGAGAGACTTTTTTTCTATACATCATCCATCCTTCATTGTTTTGCTGTACTTTAGATAAGTTGGCTCCTTTTGGGAGGATATTGAAGAGATGTGCTACTGGGAAAGCTGTATATTGTAGACCATATCAGTGAGATAAACAATGGCAAAGCAGCTGTGCATGGCTGTGCCTAAAGTATTTCCCGGTTATGATACTGACAACAAAGTGCTGGCACTGTGAAAAGTTCTGGATTAAAATATCAGTGTGAGACTTCTGCTATGAGGCTTATCTAAAAGTCACCAATATGAAAACCCAATGGTGAAACACAGACGAAAAGTGGGATTGTGGCAGCAGAGAGAATGTCTTTCGTTGGATCAGGATTATCAGGACCGAGCAAAAATGGACGTGGAGTGGAAAAATATAACAGATGAATTGCAGCTTCCAGGTATGTAGCTACCTAAGCAGCAAGAAAACACCATCTTTTTGAAAGCCTGAAACTATTTAATACTTCCCACTTTGATGGAAGCAGCAGATATTAATTTTCATTTCGCAGGTACAGTGGTACCTCGGTTCTCGACCACCTCGGAACTCGTCGAATTTGGTTCACGACACATTTTGACTAGAAAAATTTCTCTCTGTTCTTGACGTTTGCTCGGTTTTAGTGCACTTGCTTAAAGTTGTATGTCTTTAACTCGCTTTAGTCAAAACTCGATTCACGATTCAGTACGTAATGATTCAGTGATTCACCAATAGAGTGTTTTGCATTCATTTTCAATCCATTACTCACTAAATTGACTGTGGTAGCCTAGTGGTTAAGGTACTTGACTATGGACCAGAAAGTCCAGGGTTCAAATCCCATATCTGCCAAGCTGCCACTGTTGGGTCCTTGAGCAAGACCCTTAACCCACAATTGCTTGGATTGTAAGACTGTATCAATTGTAAGTCGCTCTGGATAAGGGCGTCTGCTAAATGCTGTAAATGTAAATGTACTGCATAACTATCATACTACATAATTATATTTTCAGTAGCCCATGAAAGGACATTTTCTTTCTACAGTATTATAAGTTCTCCATGTTTCTGTTCACAGAGAGCCAGGAGAGAACCATCAGCACCAGCTTGCTGCCACTATTGGGTTGCCCATGTGTCAGGCACTGGTGGAATATGACCAGGGCAACTACAGTAAGACTGTGGAACTGCTCAAACCATTAAGATACCGCTTCAAAGGTATAGGGGGAAGTGATGCACAGGTCAGTCTCACCACAAACTCTATTAAAAATTAGATAGGATCATGTAATGCTGCTTTCTAGCCAATACATTTTATTTCATTGCATGATTAAGTAAAAGCCATGTTATTCCACTGGTCATCAGCTTTCATAAAATCAAATTTTGGCTTGGTGTCATTTGCCAGTAAATCAACAGATCTTTGTACTAAAATTTTGATAATATCTTCATTAATATTACATCAGTAAATACAAATGGAGGAAATTCAAGACCATTGTAACCCTCCTCAGGAGTGGTCGTCCAACAAAGATCACTCCAAGAGCAAGGCGTGTAATAGTTGGCGAGGTCAGAAAGGACCCCAGGGTAACTTCTTAGCAACTGAAGGTTTGCTAAGTGCTAAGATAAATGACCAAGTATAATATTTTTGTCTCATTTGTTTAACTGGTTTCTCTGTATCTACGTTTAGGACTTGTGTGAAATTCTGATGTTGTTTTAGGTCATATTTATGCAGAAATATAGAAAATTCTAAAGGGTTCACAAACTTTTAAGCACCACTGTATATTAACAAATGTTATAAAGTTGACCAGACAAAACATGAACTATCTTCTGCAATGAAATAAAACTCACTTAGAAAGACTGTGGTTTTTTCTCCACTTGCACCATGTGTTTCCAGGACAGTCTTAGCAGCAGACTGAAGCATCGACTTAAGATGAATGAATGAATAAATAACTGGCTGCATAATAAAAATCGAATGCTTTTGAATAGCTCACAGTTCCTCCTGACTCACCTGTATCAAGACTGCTTTGAAATTTATCATCTCTCCTTGGTATTTTTTTTCAAGAGGGATATTTTCAACCAGCTTCTCATCCATGCTGCCTTGAAGTCAGATGACACACACCATCAAAGATTTGCCAGGTCTCACACACCTCATTGATTTACAGTCAGAGGAGATTGATCTGCCATTTAGAAAAAGCTGTATTGTATTTAGCTGTTCTGCAACATTCATTTATCTGTGTCCATTTGTGCAGGTGTCTGCTGGTTGAAAGAGATGCGGTGAAGCTGAACTCCCCCCTGACTGATCGCCTCATCCAGAGAGCCCATTCTCTACACATTTAACTACAACAGAGAGATATAAACTCTAATACATTACCCCAAAGACAGCTGCAAATATCACATTCCTATACACTTGAGTATGCTTATGAGCTTATATCAATAAATACATTAAACACAATGTTTTTTGTATTTAAAATGTTGTTAATTGAGAAATTGTGTGTGGGAAAGTATGGTGGAATATAAATGAACAGGTTTAACCGTTTAGTCATTATACATATTGATGGATTGATTGTTAAATTGTGAACTATAGAAAACAGACCAACTGAAGAATTAATGTTTAGTGAGCTGACCAGAGAGGAGCTGAGACAGAACACTACAAGCAATCTGAAAAGCAAAGGTCCTCGACCAGGTCAGAGGAGAGTTTAAAAATGCATGAAACTAGATAATAAACACATGTCTAGAACGGTGGTTGTGATTGAGTCTTGTTTACACTGAGATTGACTTCTGTGGCACTGCAACATAGCAGAAAGCTGAAGACGCAAGAAAACATACCAGAGGTTCAAAACCCTCCTGAGATCTACATGGAGAATCGAAGGTACAAACCAGAACATCAAAACATACTCGTGACATTTCCACACAAAACAGCAACGGATAGCAAAGCCATAACAAGGCATAACACAATACGCTACTGTGGTATGCTTTATTATTATGGACAACCATCAAATGCAGGAAAACTAATGAGGTTCAGGTTGAGGGGGTTGCGGTTGTTATGATCAATGTATTCACTGTGGCTTCCTGAGACATTGAGAGCTTTGGTAACAGGTACCAAATTTCATCCATCCATAGAAGAGCCATCCTGCCTTCTATCAACAGTTCAGGCTGGTGGTGGTGTACTGGGCCCTTCATGGCCATACTGTACCATCTTCTGATGGCTACCTCCAGCAGGATAACGTGCCAAGTCACAAAGCTCAAATCCTCTCAAACTGGTTTCTGGAGCAAGACAATGAGTTCACTGTACTCAAATGGCCTCCACAGTCACCAGATCTCGATCTAATAGAGCTCCATTGGGATGTGGTGGAACGAGAGATTTGCATCATGAGAGATTTGCATGATGCTAATATGTGGATATGAAATCTCTGAGGAATGTTTCCAGCACCTTGTTAAACGTATGCCACAAAGTATTAAGGCAGTGCTGAAAGCAAAATGGGGTCCAACTCTGTAGCAAGGGGTACCTAATAAAGTGTCTGGTGAGTGTAGAAAGATCGATGGAAAGATATTGGTTAGTTGGATGGGTGGATGTAAAGACAGGTTTGCAAGATGACTGCATATACATATGGGTGGATGGAAAACAGAACAAATGGAATGAGAGATGAATGGATAGATGGATTAAAAGATGGATGGATGGATGGAAATACTCCCTGTTTCCCAGCAATCCTCACAGAAATATTAAATTCATCCACGTTTCTTGATGAGAGCTCAGACGAAATGCAAAGTAGCATATCAGAAATGCAATTTGCCGTAGCAGACAGTTATTACGTTTTTCATTCTACTTACGCACGCCAAAAATTGAACGTGGCACAGATGGTTTGAAGCAGTACCTCATCGATTCCTTTTTAAAATGGGAGAAGTTGATGCAACTGTCAAACAAGCCACAAATCGATGTGCTCATCAGTGTTGCCAGTACTTCGACAAAACAGAACAGAAACATGCACATGTGCTCATCAAAAGTGCTTGTGTTCACTTGTAGGGACTTTTGCTTGATGTAAACATACAAATTATACCCTGACAATAAAGGAGTGCTTCATATATAGCTGCATATGTACAAAGACAAATTTTGACATGCTTCCCTGCAGTGAAAAGCAGAAATTGGTGCTCAACATGCACTTGAGTCCCTAATTTGCTGACTCAAAACTCGACTGGGAAAAACATATGATCTCCAACACCAGACTTGACTTGTGCCAAAGACTTGAGACCCTAGATTTCGTACACCACAGACTCTGGACTTTACTTGCACTAGCATGTTAAAGCTTTAAGAAGCAACTGTCATATTCTCTGTTATCTTATTCATTTTTTTATGATATACCGGTACATTATTGTCTTATGCTATAGTTTTATACTCTCTATTTTATTATATTCTTCATAATACTACATTATCTTTAATGTATTATTCTATATATGATTATACTTTATTTGAATTATTATTAAAATATATTTCCTTTAAATACATTTTCATAATATTTAGCTTAAGTTTATTTAAATTATTACTATAGACATGTTCATTAGGTAGCCTAGTTTAATTCTTATATTTAACAATTCAACATCTAGGTGCTCCAAGGGCGTTAGGTCCCTTTTTGAGTCTTGGTTCTCCCAAGATATAAGAATAATGTTTAGGGATTTTTTCCCTGCTACTGTCGCCTTAGCCTTGCTCAAATTGGGATTAGTCTTAGTAATAATATAATAGAAGATAATAGAAAATTGTAAAGCTACTTTAAGACAACGCTCCATTGTAAAAAGCGCTATAGAAAGATGTATATGTGATTTTGATTTCTGCTCTCGGACATGAGAGGATTGAGACCCGACTTGCGTCAATTTGGACTCATTAACATTGCTGCTAAGGAGTGTTCATGAAAACAGTTTGCATAACATTTCATAACATGTTGCAATTAGTGAGTCACCGTCTTAAACCAATCTAAATATTCAGACTGGAATGTGGAAGTGAGAGCCTTGGACACAACACTAAATTAGACAGAATGAAACACTACAGTACATGCACTAAATGCTATGTTTCAAACAAAGGCTCAAATTTTACAACAATGGTAGCTAACTGAAATGAACATGCCAGCTAATCTAGTGTAAGTTTTAGTAGCTTACAGATCACGTCCTTTAAAACACTACTAAACTTCAGCTGGACTAGCTATTACAATAGTGACCTAGCAATCTTTCCATAGAAATTACAGCCTAACCATCCACTTCAGGTTGTTTGCTCTCTCTTATAAATGTTTCCAAAGCTGTCTTGAACCTGAAAGCTTTAATAGGGGGTCAATTTTGAATAAAGTAATATCAGTAACTAATAACGAGACTAACCTAAAATTCGGTATTAATGACTCGACTCGACTCCCCAATGAAAGTCAAATAGCCTTAGCAGAATTCTGCAAATGATTTCAGTTCACTAATAGCATAAGTGTTTTGCTTTTACTTGAAATTTACAGCATTTAGCAGACACCCTTATCCAGAGCGACTTACAATTGATCTTGAATCTTACAATCCAAGCAATTGTGGGTTAAGGATCTTGCTCAAGGACCCAACAGTAGCAACTTGGCATATGTGGGATTTGAACCTTGGACCTTCTGGTTCAGAGTCCAGTACCTTAACCACTGGGCTAGCACAGTCCACTTTTACTTTTCCCTTTCAATCCATTACTCACTAAATTAAATGAGATTTTGTAGGTTAACTGTAGGTTAATCTCAGTGTTTTAAACCACAACTTACTTATCAAAGACTCCATTACAATACAGTGTAGACCTCTCTAGCAAACACTTGTTAAACTCTTCAGTTCATCATGCATTTAACTTACGATAGATTTGTCAGAATGTTACCACTTCATAAATCATGAATCTGTACAATACAACTCCATTAATGCATATAATGCCTTATACAGGGTGGATTTTCTGGGGGTCTATTAACCGGTTAATTAATTAATTAATTCACATTATTCTTTATGGGAAAAACTTGCTCGGTACTCGTCATTTTTGGTTTTCGAGAAGCCTTCTGGAGCAAATTTATGATGAGAACCACTCTATATAAAATGCATAAAAGGACTATTACTCTCATTTTAATTAGGTTTTGCGGTAGTTATGCACAACCCAGCCCATAAGGAAGAAAGGGACCCATCCTCCTTGGGTGGCTTAGATGATAAATGTAAGGATTAAACTAATTTATATATGTCTATAATAAATATATGTCTGTAGTAATAGTTCAAAAAAAAGAGAAATGAAGTAAATATTAAGAGATGAATAAAAAATTGCATAAAATATTATTTGGTGGGAAAAAAGGTCTTTTAAAATATGTGATCTGTAGTGAGAACAGGGAACAGGTAGAAGAGAACTTGGAGAGGTGGAGGTATAATCTGGAAAGGAGAGGAATGAAAGTCAACTGTAGTAAGACAGAATACTTATGTGTAAATGAGAGGGAGGCAGGTGGAACAGTCAGGCTACAGGGATCAGTGGTCACAAAGGTCCAGGAGTTCAGGTACTTGGGATCAACTGTCCAAGGAAATGGGGAGTGTGGAAAGGAGGTAAAGAAGAGAGTACAGGCAGGATGGAGTGGGTGGAGAAGAGTGTCAGGAGTGCTGTGTGACAAAAGGGTCGCAGCAAAAGTGAAAGGAAAGATTTATAAGAGAGTAGTGAGACCAGCCTTGTTGTATGGCTTAGAGACAGTGGCACTGACAAAGAAGAGACAGGAAGCAGAGCTGGAGGGGGTGGCAGAGCTTAAGATGTTGAGGTTCTCTTTAGGAGTGTCTAGGGTGGACAGGATTAGGAATGAGATCATCAGAGGGACAGCACAGGTTGGAAAATTGGGAGACAAAATTCGAGAGGGAAGACTGAGATGGTTTGGACATGTGCAGAGGAGGGCTAGTGGATATATTGGTAGGAGGATGTTGGAGATGGAGCTGCCAGGCAGAGGACGGAGAGGAGACCAAAGAGCAGTTATTTGGTTGTGGTAAATGAAGATATGCAGGGAGTTGGGGGTGAGAGTAGAGGAACGTAGAGGACGTGGAGGGGACAGGGTGATGGTGAACGTTTAACTCGCTGTGGTGACCCCAGATAAAGGGAGAAGCCGGAAGAAGAGAAGAAGAAGAAGAACAGAAGAAGAAGAAGAAGAAAGAAGAAGAAGAAGAAAACTCTCTTTAAAGGAGCACATTTACAAGTATCCAAACACTGTTCATTGAAAAGCCATGATGAAACTATTCTACAAAAATATCTTTTGGTGTTAGACGGATCTGACTGTCCTGACAATGGGGGGGCCCTGAGATCATAAGTTAAGTGATTTTGACGTTAAGGGAGGTACAGGGGGAAGTGGAATATAGCTTACAATTTTAGAAGTACAACAAGATCAATGTGGAGTAAGTGGTGTCATGTTAGGTTACCTGTGGTTGACCCAAAGCCAGCATCATCCCAAAGAACAGCTGGAGTTTTGATTCACATTACTACCCTGTCTGCATATCCCACTGGGTAAACAGACTCTGCAGCCTCCATGTTATTTAGAGTCTGAACCTCAAAACCACACAATGTGCTGATCACAGTCTAAAATAACCAAGAAATTTGTTTTCTTACGATGCCCTTCTCTAAAATCCCACGCTCCCTTACTCTTTATTTGCTGAAGAACAGCAGGTGGCAGTAACATCCCAGTTTCGTGATTTGTCTTATTACCTACACCACTGACAGCAGGGTTTGACATCAGCATGTGCTTGAAGAGGCTACCATGATTGTATGGAATGCTGCATTATTATTGTGTGGATTTATCATTGTCTGCATGTTACTGAATCACGTTAGATGTTATGACAGGTCCTTCACACAGGAGAATAATAAAGCTTGAGGGTCTGCACTACAGATGGTAATTGCCTGAGCCCGGTGATTCTCTTGTGCATCTCCATAATTGCAGACTTATGTATATAGATAAAGAAAGAGCTGAAACCAGCCTCCTATGTACAAGAGTGCAGTGGCAGATGGGAACTACAAATTTCTCCAAGCTTGGGTTGCTCGGAGTTCAGTTAAAGTAGAGATCTGAGGACCAGTCTGTGTAGGCGTTTAAAACCACAGCATTTGAACTGGGAGCTTGGACAGGACAGAAGAACCACTGTATTACTTAACTGAATTGAATGACATGCACTCATTTTGTGCATTGCTTGTTCCCATAATTCTGGGAGGATCAAAATATCTAGAGAGACAGACATACAAAGTCAAACTGTCCAAACAGCCATCCACGCAATGCAACTGTTTACTACAGACTATTTCATGTGCTTTAATGGAATTCTCCAGGGCTTTCAAACATGATCTCTGTTTACCGCATCTGTAGCGTATGAGTGATTACCACAGACAATGTGTTTGACGTTTCCTTGTGCTGAGAAAAGAATGGAAACCATAACCATCACCCTCAATACGCAAATGGTGGTCTAAGGGCAGTTGGTGGGGGAGGAAATAAACGATTTTGTATAACACAGTTTTACCTCTGCTGCTTCTGTGATAAGTAGGATAGGTAACAAACTGAAGGAAAAACCACCATTTTAATTAATTATTGAATGTATTGGTCGTTTTAGCAGTTACAGTTTCCATCAGGCTTTTATAATAAGTGAGGTTTGAGTCCACATTCTCAAGTTTAAATTTTGGTTCATGGCAATCAAACTTAGCACAACTAGTTCAGGATATTTCTGGAGGTTTGTACCAATGCCATGATGTAAAAAAGTGCAAAATATCAATCTTTTAATGGTCCTAACAAATTAGACTTAAGAAAACGCTTGAAACAAAGAATATAATATAAATATAAAACTCAAACTAACGCCTGAGTGTTCAAAATCACCCAGAATGTCTGATCTTAAATCTGCCCCACCTGATGCAACCCATCACAAGCCTGAAAACAAGATGTTCATCAGAACCAGGAGTGAAAACTATCTAGGTAGAAACCACATAGCCACTATACTGAAATTTACAAAAGACTAAAAGCACTTCAAATCCCTATTTCACTATCAGCTTTTAAAGAAAATAGGTCAGCGCTTTCAAATAACAGGTGATGCTGCCAGAAAATAAGTATCTGGAATTCACAATGACCACCTGCTGAATTTCACAGTTCCCATGAAAGGAGAGAAAAAAAGCCTCAACAAGTAAGGCCATTTCAAGCAGAACAATAATGCAGAACAATGTAATGCAGGTTGTGTGTCTAATTTATCTACGTCATAAGTCTAAGTCATAAATTCATCCAAGTCAGTCAGTCTAAGTCATTGCTGTCTGAGAAAAACATCAAGGACAGAGTGAAGTTACTGGCAGAATATGGAAAGTTTCATTTAGAGTGGCTCAGATGAATAATGATTTGACTTACATGGTGATGGACCAGAGAGGTGTCTTTGAAGATTTGGTGAGAAATATAGCTGGGAATGCATGTCATGTGTAGAGCCTGTTCAGCTGCTGGTACTGGTGAGCTGCTTCACTGTGAAAAATCACTTCATGCTTTGGAGTGCAGGAAAATATTGCAAAAAGGCTTGCTTCCCACAATTGAAAAATTGTTTTCTGAAGAGGAAAAAAATCACATTATGCTACAAGACAATGCTCCTGCTCATACTGTGAAGACCACCACGAAGTGGCTGAAGAACTATTTTCTTTTCATTTTTTCCCTTAACATCAGTAACCTTTCTGAGACATTCTGGTTTTTGCTCTCTTCGGTGATCTGCTCCTATCCTCTGACTCTGGTCTGGCATCTGTATTAATTCTACTTGACCTTACTGCAGTCTTTCATAAGGTTAATCATACTATTTTTGTCCATCTTATTTAACAGATAGGCCACATTTTGTAGTGATTAGGAGGCACAAATCAATGTCTGCTCCGGTTACTTAGGGAGTTTCCCAAGGCTCTGTTCTTGGCCCCCTGTTATTCTGTATTTATATACTGCTCTTTGGAAACATTACTCTTTCCCATGGCTCTAATTTTTATTGCTATGCCGACTATACACAGATTTATCTTAGTATGAAACCCACTGTTTGTTTATTTGGTTTATTTAATGGTTATTTACGACAGACACAAGGTTGCATCGAGACTAGTCATACATACTCAGATCAGGCCCATTTAATTTAATCAGCTAACCTAAAGCATGTCTTTGGACTGTGGGAGGAAACTGGAGCACCCGGAGTAAACCCACACAGACACTGTCTGAATTGTCAGGATTGAACGAGGTTCTGAGAGTGTCAATGTTTTTAAGTCAAAACTTAAAACTGTTCTTTTTACACAGGCTTAAGGTTAGCCAAAAATTCCATTTCTATATGTGGTGCAGTATATGTATTCTTCTTTTTTGGACTTCCATTTAATCTTAACATTTTATTAGTCTGCAAAGTGGGTGTTTTTAAAGGCACTTGCGACAAAATGTATTATTATTTTTATTAAGGTGACAGCTGTGCCGCCATGCCACCCCCTCAAACCCTCAAAGGATTCCCACCATCCATGCTGCTATCTTGTATTCTGGAGTTAACGCATTGGTTGAACTCTAACTTTCTTAACCTAAGCCTAACTACCAAGTCGGCTATCTCTGCCTATTCAGACTGCATCCTTTCTGTTGATGGTACTCCAGTCAGTTCATCTGCGTGAAACCTTGGTGTTTTGTTAGACTCATGGTTCACCTTTGTCCTGCAGATTAAATCTCTGAATAAGCTCGCATTTTTCCATCTTCACAATATTGCTAGACTTCATCCTGTGCTCACCATTAAAGATATTGGTTCAGGCTTTCATTACTTCAAGGTTAGATTACTGTAACTCTCTAGAGGATGGATAGTTTAGGCCAGTAAACCATAGACCAAAGTACTTCCAAAGTTCCACAGCCAGTCTTACTATCTACTAAAAAGTCTGCGCATACAGTATTACTCCCATCCTTCATCATTGGCTTCCAGTTACCGAGCACTTCCACTCCTAAATCCAGCTGCTAACCTTTAAAGCCTTTCATGGGCTTGCACCTAGTTATCCATCAGCTTTTCTACATCCTCATGTTCCTTTGCCTAAGCTAAGGTCTTCTGATTGTTCCTAGTTTCAGGATTTTCACTACAGCTGGTGGCTTTTAGTGTTGCTGTCCCTACCCTTTGGAACTGATTAAAATGATATAAACCAAGGGCATTGCTAGACATATTTTGTAACCCCAAAAATGTTCTATCCACCAAACACATTGTATCATGTTAGTGTAAATTTATAAGCATTTGTTAGAACTTATTTAATCATCTAACCTCAGTTATGCCACTGCATCTGTGAAATATTCATTTTTTGTCTTAATAATGGCAGATCAATTCATTTAATGGTAAAAACAATAATCATAAACAACACAAAATTACCATACATACACCTTCATAATATAAGCATATGTCACAACCATTGTTAGTGCACAGACTTGGAATTCAGTGAATTGGATTGCTTCCTTTTTAATTTCTCTGCCACACGCTCTATAAAGTAGGGACGCTTATCTTTAATCAGTCCATGTGGAATATGGATAAGCTGCATAGTAAGTACCCACCTAACATATTCATTTGTCGTAAGAGATTGCCTAATACATATTGGAAACTAGATCTCATTTTTTAAAGACATTTGTTTGTTAAAGAAAGGTTTTTTCATCATAAATAAATTTTACGTGGTTAGTTGTGTTCACAAGTAACCTCTCTTGAGTTCATCAACTGTTTACATTATGCTGTTTCGGGGTAAGCCAAGATTAAACAAATCTGTTGACTGTGTAATTACTATAAATAATGTTCTTTGGACCCATAAACTATTTAAAAGCATTCTGGTTTTCATCATATTTAAACAAAAACTACAATGTATGGTAAGTCTATAGGAAATTTGGTTACTATGGAAGAGGCTGTAACCTTTCTCTGGAAATGTCTTGATCAAACCTAAAACATTTTGGGGAAACATCCTCTTAGTAACAAAGAGATATGCTACACACACTCACAGAATTGGCCTGTCGAGTGTTAAAGCATGTAGAACATACAAAACTGTCTGTCCATAGCTGCAGCTCTCAAGTTTTATACTGCCTCTGGAATCAATGTTAGCACAAGAACTGTTCATTAGGAGTTTTATTAATTAGATTTTCATGGCTGAGCAGTTACGCACAAAACTAAGATATCAATTTTTAGTGCCAGGTGTCAAAAGTGGTGTAAGGTACCCTGTCACTGAACTGTGTGATGCTTGAGTCTGCTAGATGATTCTGGGTTTGTCAGATTTGGAAGGTTTTAGTTTGCTTATTTAACGTCAAATCAACATCAAATGGAAATTCATGATAGGAACAAGGTTATTATGATTCTAGGCAAACACACACTTGGGAAATTCAGACCGACCAGTCAATGTAACGCAAGTCTTTGGAATGTGAGAGGAAATCATAGTAGGAATAAGCAAACGCAGAAACAGAGAGAACATGCAAACTCTGTACTGACTGAGTCTGGGCTCAGAATCGAAATGAGGATCTCTAGAGCTGTGAGGCAACAGCACGGACCAAGACTGTGGTAGCCTAGCTGTTAAGGTACTGCACTATGTACCAGAAGGTCCAGAGTTCAAATCCCACCTTCTGCCAAGCTACCACTGTTGGGTCCTTGAGCAAGGTGCTTAACCCACAAATGCTTCGATTGCAATAATCAACTGTAAGTCCTTCTGAATAATGGTGTCTGCTAAATGACATAAATGTAACCACTGTGGCAACCAGTCAGATTTTCAAGAACTCAATGGGTAAAAACAAACAGTTCCAGGTCTGGGCAAAATCTCTTCTATATTTCCTGCATGATCCCATGGTGTGAAAGAACTTATCTCAATTCAATCAGACACCTGACAGAAGTGAATCTTTGTAGTCATGTTCCAAAATCTAGTGGAAAGCTGTGTCAGAAAAGTGGAGGTCATTCACTGCTCCAAAGGAGGTTGACTATGGTTTTCATATGATGTTATCAGGTAAAAGCTTGATAAAGTACACAAGCATGGAGATTCCATAAACAACCAGTGGCAGTAGAATGGGGTGTGCTAATCACCTCAGCGACTTAACTGCCTAGCACTGTTAAAACAAACTCCATAACAGAAATGGTTAGCCAACTTTGATGAAGAACCTGCACTGACTTTGAAATGAAATTATTTATTTAATGAGTTTATGGTCCAACATCAATCCTTAATCTTGTAAAATGTAGTTGTAAACCTCGTCAGAAAAGCGAGGAGTGAGCAAACTCCATACAACTACCCAATTCACTAGTCGTGAAATTTTGGATGTCCACAAACTTTTGGCTATATTGTGTATACAAGTTCATACAGAAATTGCTGTGAAAACACTTGACAGTTAGTATCAATAACAACAGTAATGAGTAATGATGTTTTGTCCAATCTACTCAAGTAAAATATTTATGAACAACTCTTACCTTCTTCAGTAGAAGGGCTTGACCCATTGAGAAAAAGAAGATAATTGTGAGAGAAATACAAGCGTGCGACTGAATGAACTAGAGAGAACTGAGGACATTAACTGCTAAACTGAAAGACATTTTAGTCAATTCAAATACAAAGGCAATTTTCAGAGATCATTTCTGCAGATTCTTACTGTGAGATAATGTTCTCACATCCTCAGCTGGTGAAAAAACAGGACGACAACCAGCACTGATGAAATGAGAAAGGTGTGTCAAATTGTGTCTGTGGGGGAAAAACACAAATCAAACTGACCTTCAAGCTGGTCCTTGACCTATTGTGTGTAGCTTAAGAACTAGGTTTGGATTCGGTATTTATTGACACTTCAAGAATGACTTTGGCATATGTTGCTATAGCAAGTATCAGAGTATACCTGAAATAAGAAGAGTGATAAATTAGGCCTTAAATGATAAAATTTTGAAAAATATTGTCACTATTATTTGGTATGGACACCAGGAGTTGTTTTTTATTGCAGTTATTATCAATTCCCACCACTAGCTGAGGTGGATAAGGGCACATTCCTTTTTATCTTCAAATAACACAGAGGAGATAAACATGATAAAAGAAGATTGTAACTCTCCTCCTCATCCTGTTTACATACATCCACACGCTCGGGTACTCATGATTTGATAGTGCCACAAGAACACCACTATTTCCAAGAAGTCTTTAAACACATCAGCCGAGTTAGAACAGTCTGTAGTCCAAACATGAACACAATAGTGATGTGTCGGTCGCGACCGATCCGGCTCTAAGAGCCGGCTCTTTGAAATGAACGACGGGAGCCGGTTCCTGATTGGGAGCCGATTGGGAGCCGGTTATGAGCAGAGAGAGAAAGAGAGAGAGAGAGAGGGAGAGAGAGAGAGAGAGAGAGAGAGAGAGAGAGCGAGAGAGAGCGAGAGACAGAGAGAGAGAAACAGAGAGAGAGAGAGAGAATTGAGAATTGAATTGAGAGAGAGAGCGAGAGAGAGAGAGAGAAATAATAAATTAAGCTACAAACAATCTAAAGAGCCACTTGGGAGCCGAAAGAGCCGGCTCTTTTTAGTGAGCCGAGCCAAAAGAGCCGGCTCCCTGAAAAGAGCCGAAATTACCATCACTAGAACACAAGGCCAGTAAAGACGATTAACGTACCTCCGCTCTAAAACTAAGGCCCGCCTCTGCAGTGTTGATCGGCTGTTGAGGTGACCAGCTAGGCAGAAAAGCAAAACGCACTGCACTAGAGTGCAAAAAAACATAACCAATGAATATAGGAAGTTATAATAATTACGAAGTAAAATATGGTAGACTTCAGTATAGTACTGTATACTGAAACTTCATACATCGGGCAGCGCTGGAAAGCATCTTTTTTGTTTTGAGTCCGTTTATGGCAGTGACATCCAGAGTTAAAAGATAGATTATTTCTTATTACAATCTATTATCATTTTAAGACCTTGCTTTTTAAAGCCAATGATCGTTCATCGGATGGTCTTTAAGCACTGCTTACCTATAGCTTAAATAGATGCAGTCTGGCAGGCCTTCAAACCTATGAGACCTTTTCATAGGAACTTATTTCTTATCTAGTAACATAAGAAGCACAAATAAGAAACCTCTTTTTACAAAATTCTCCAGGTTTATCTATGGAGGTCTACTCCAAACATGGTTGGGCTGGTGCACATAATTTTGACAGTCATCCCTAATAAGATGAATAAATAACAATAAAACGAACAGGTTCTCAGTTTGGCGTTATATAGGTTGAACTTCCCTAAGGGCCCAAGCACAGCCTAGTTTTTAAATAAATGATGCTGGGGTGACCTTAAAATCTACGCACACTTGGGTGTAGGTTCATCTTTCCTGGGGTAAGCAAATCTCTTTAGATTATTTTCCCCTCTGGATCCACAGCTGACTGGTGAGCTCTACATTTGTCCCTCACTGTAGCTATGGTGCTTTTTAAAATTTTTGAGGGAGGGTTGCATATAATGCAACAGAACAGCCCAACATCATGACATAGCAAGCTTAAACCCAGACAGTGTCAACATCATTCTATGTTACAAGAGCACATTTAGTCCTGTTCTCTGGGTGGGATGGATGAGACTCTTGTCCTTCCTACTGATCAAGGAGGATCAAGTGACACAACCAATTATGGGCATCAGTGAGCTCTTGTTTACAGAACAGGACAGTTATCTGTCTAGTTCAGCTGCCCATTGGTGTTGGATGGATGATTCATGATGTAGTTGAACACCGTGTCTGACTTGAAAGCGTCTCAGATGAAGCACGATTGCTCTCAACCTCCTAGGTGGGTATACCTAGCAAGTGAGAAAACGGGGTTCAAATAAATATTTAGATGAACATCAGGGCTGGTAATTTCCACGTAACACACAATTTATCACTCAGCTTCTACTCGCTTCACAAAATCTATTAAAGATAAAAATTAATTGCACCTATTTAAAACATCCCACCTCTCCCAGAATATCTGGTAGTCTCATATGTTTTAATAGGGGCTTCAAATTACTACAAATTATAGACAGATGCAGCACAATGGCAGTGTGTTCAAATATAAAACACATTTCACCCCAGACCACACTTGTATTCCTGCTTGATAAGGGTAACAAAATAATGACAGTTTTGCTCACAGCACTGTTTGCAAGAGTGACTTCTCTGTTGCCCATGGTGGGTTAAATGACTGTAAAAAAAAATAAATAAATAAACTCATGCTGCGGTGAGTTTAACAGGTTTCACTCGTACATTAACATAGCTAATGTTAGTTAAACTAGCTGGCACTCTATCCACTTGATAGAAATATTATATTACATTCTATTCTATTATATACTCACAGGACAAAAAATAGCCACCTATGACTGAAATGTACACAATAGTTTCATATTTAAGATTAAGAATTCTGATTTAGACAAATTCAGCTATGTCTTTCACACTATGGCCTATGTCACGCCCAAATGCAGTCACTCCTTTTTGCCAGTCATTAACATCTGCTCTGCGGCCCATTTTCCACACATCAAAAAAAGACACTCACTGCACTGTACCACCCCTTCTCAGTTTATGAATCCTGTTGCACATCGCAGGTATTTACAGTGGGGCAACAAAAGTATTTAGTCAGCCACTGATTGCGCAAGTTCTCCTACTTAGAAAGATGAGAGAGGTCTGTAATTTTCATCATAGGTACCCCAACTATGAGAGACAAAATGAGAAAGAAAAAATCCAGGAAATCACATAGTAGGATTTTTAAAGAATTCAATTGTAAATTATGGTATAAAACAAGTATTTGGTCAATAACAAAAGTTCAGCTCAGTACTTTGTAACAACCTTTGTTGGCAATGACATTTCCTGTAAGTCTTCACCAGGTTTGCACACACTGTAGCTGGTATTTTGGCCCATTCCTCCATGCAGATCTCCTCTAGAGCAGTGATGTTTTGGGGAAACACGAACTTTCAACTCCCTCCACACATGAGGTTGAGGTCTGGAGACTGGCTAGGCCACTCCAGGACCTTGAAATGCTTTTTACGGAGCCACTCCTTCGTTGCCCGAGCGGTGTGTTTGGGATCATTGTCATGCTGGAAGACTCAGCCACGTTCCATCTTCAATGCTCTCACTAATGGAAGGAGGTTTTGGCTTGAAATCTCACGATACATGGCTCCGTTCATTCTTCCCTTAACATGGATAAGTCGTCCAACAGCCACAAAGCACGATGTTTCCAACGCAATGCTTCACAGTAGGTATGGTTTTTGGGATGCAACTCAGCATTCTTCTTCCTCCAAACATGAGGAGTTGAGTTTTTACCAAAAAGTTCTATTTTGGTTTCATCTGACCACATGATATTCTCCCAATCCTCTTCTGGATCATCCATATGCTCTCTGGCAAACTTCAGACGGGTCTGGACATGTACTGGCTTAAGCAGGGGGACACGCCTGGCACTACAGGATCTGAGTCCCTCTCGGCGTACTGTGTTACTGATGGTAGCCTTTATTACTTTGGTCCCAGCTCTCTGCAGGTCATTCATCAGGTCCCTCTGTGTAGTTCTGCGATTTTTCCCTCATCGTTCTCAGATCATTTTGACCCACGGGATAGATCTTGCATGGGTGCCCCAGATCGCGGGAGATTATCAATGTCTTGTATGTCCTTCCATTTTCTTACAATTGCTCCCACAGTTTGATTTATTCACACCACCTCTTGGCCTATTGTAGGGGATTCACGCTTCCCAGCCTGCTGCGTCTACAATTTTCGTCCCTGGTGTCCTTCGACAGCTTCTTTGGTCTTGGCCATGGTTCAGTTTAGAGTCTGATGGTTCGAGGCTGTGGACAGGTGTCTTTTACACAGATAATGAGGTCAAACAGGTGGCCATTAATCAGGTTAACGAGGTGGAAACAGAGGAGCTTCAGGGTCTTTGAGAACCCAGAAATCTTGCTTGTTTGTGGGTGACCAAATACTTATTTTCCACCATGATTTACAATTAAATTTCCTGTATTTTTTTTTTCATTTTGTCTCTCATAGTTGAAGTGTACCTATGATGAAAATTACAGACCTCTCTCAGCTTTCTAAGTTGGAGAACATGCACAATCAGTGGCTGACTAAATACTTTTTTGCCCCACTGTACTTCCTCATATCCTCCATCATTGTACTGTAGCAATTATCTGAAAATAGTTCTATATTTATCTCTAAATAATACTGTATTGCACTTCTAGTTGGATGCAAACTGCATTTCATTCTTTTGTATCTCTGCACAATGACAAAAAAGTTACTGAAGTTACTACCACCTTAAACATGCAAGGTGACTCGTTTTATTTGTCTGAGGATTAGATCGTGTCATATCAAATCATATCATATATCATATTTTAAGTACATATTATAATGTGATGTTTTCTGCTCTAACTTGGTTTACAGATTGGATAAAATCAGATTTTGGATCTTCAGAAGATTTAGAAAAATATGGATACACCTTTTCAATGCATGTGTGTGTAAGTAGTTTGAATATGTGAAAAATTGTTGTATTCTTTCCAATCAAATGTATTATATTCACGTTCACTTGTGTTTCTGTGTAGGGGGGTGGGATTAACGCTGTCTGAAACGAGCTTTTGCAGGGTGGGATGTCTGCTATTTTGGACAAAGGAGAATTAGCCTGTCATACAGCACAATAGACACTAATCAGGTACAAATCCAAAGACACCAGTAATTACAGACCATTGGTGACGATCTCATGTGGATCGTTATCTGAATATAACAGGGGAAATAGATCGAGTTTAGCAGATGCTGCCTGCTTGTGAATCTCTACATGGGGTTCAATCTGTGTTAATCTACCGGTGATGGAGATGATCTCAGAGTGCCAGTGTGACAGGTGGCTCAAAGGGAACGAGTGATTCGCTCTGATAAGCAAACCACAGCCAATGCTGTTTGCTTTTAGGTCAGAGTTTGTTCTCCCCTCTGTCGATAAGGATTGTTATGAAGCCAAATAATCCGATAAGCTTCTAGGACTGGAACAAAAGGCTGAAGGATGTGTGTTGTAGCATTGTGTCCTATGGGCTGGTCGCAGTAAACAGATCAGGATGACTTGGCACTGATAGGTCAGTCTGGCTCAAACGCTGAGCCTCTCCTTTGTGCCATACTGTTGCTTATCCAGTCCAACAGTGAAAAACATGGCCACTTACTCACTAAAAAAGCTTTGGATTTGACGGAAAAAAATCAGTTAAACAACCTAGCTAACACAATCAGCTTCTGTATGTTACCCGATTGTAGTGCCTGTGGAAAGATTTAAATCAGTCTGTAATAAAAATAGCCAATCTTTCATGTTTGTGTGGAGTTTGGTCTTTTAGTATTGCTGTCGGTACCTGTGCAGTTTGGTGGAGAATTCATTTTTCTTTTCATATGCAAATAAACCAATGCTATTGTATGTAAATTCAGAACAGACAACAAAAAAATCCCTGAATCTAGTAAACACTATCAAGTCTATGATACAAGATATTATGGAACTCTCGTACATTCTATGGTGTAGTGATGATGTTACACTTTATAATCAAAAGTATGTAGACATAGCTTCTTGAGCTGTCAATTGATTGGGTTTGACTCAAACAAGCTTAAAATCACTGTGTACACTTCCAAACCCTGGCTACAAAGTCAGGTTTATTTCTATAGCGCTTTATTCCATGGAGCATTGTCTCAAAGCAGCTTTCTATTATGTACGCCCAATCCCAAATTGAGCAAGCCTAGGTTGACAGTGGAAAGGAAAAACTCCCTAAACGTTACAAGGAAGAAACCTTGGGAAGACCAAGACTTGAAAGGGGATCGACTTAGTTGACATACAGTATGTAAGAATTAAACTAAGTCATCAAATTAATCATATAGTAACAGTTTAAATAAACAGAAGCTAAACAAATAACAGTGAGAACATGTTTCAAAAATATAATTATTAAAATAAAGCATTAGACTAATGAATTATAGATAATTTAATATTATGAAGAGTATAATAAGATTATAGAGAATATAAAACTGTAGCATATAGGATAATAGTGTAAATGAATAAAGTACCGAATAAAATAACATACAAACGTGCACATTGGCATTTAGTCCAGTCGCTGTAGGTTCCCATGTCCTCAACGGGAAAGATTTGATGGTTTGGCATTTAGCAAACGCTCTTAGCCAGAGTGACTTACAACTTAGACAATCTTATAATCCAAGCAATTGTGGGTTAAGGGTCTTGCTCAAGGAGCCAACTGTGGCAGCTTGGCAGAGATGGCGATTTAAACCCTGGACCTTCTGGTCCATTGCCCAGTACCTTAACCGCTAGGCCACCACAGCTCACATTATCATCAACAAGTCCAAAAGCCAGGGTCTGTCAGCGGGAGGGACATACTGCCCTCTGATGTGTTCTGAGTAACGACTACAGTAGTGTAAAGCACTCTGCCTTTTGACTCTGGAGGACTAAAATCCATTCTGTGTGATAATCAGCTACACACTAGTATCTCGCTGCAGTTAGTTCAGAATGCAGTAGCTTGAGTGCTAACTAGAACTGGAAAAGTTGACATATTAGCCCCACTCTTCCAGCTCTGCACTGGATACCTGTTCAATTGGTTAAAAACTGGTTACGAAATACCTCTGTTAACATTAAATCTCTACATGGACTAAACTCGCAGTATCTGATGAAACTTGTAGAACCTTAGAGCTCTGTAAGTCTACTTTCTTCACAATGTGCAGGACTCCTTTTAGATCCAATAATTAAAAAGTCGCAGTAGGGGAACTTAAATGAACATTTACAATTTACATTTACAGCATTTAGCAGACGCCCTTATCCAGAGCGACTTACAATTGGTACAGTCTTACAGACCAAGCAATTGTGGGTTAAGGGTCTTGCTCAAGGACCCAACAGTGGCAGCTTGGCAGAGGTGGGATTTGAACCCTGGACCTTCTGGTTCAGAGTCCAGTACCTTAACCACTAGGCTACCACAGTTATTTAAGCTATAAATTTTATAACAACTTGTTTCTGGGAAAGAAAAACTAGTGTGTAAATACTTGCAAAAAATAAGCAATGTTAGAGTAGCGCACATGATAGCAGCATCATTTTGTTTTTAATTCCAGTCCCAGTTAAAAGCAGCAAGTTGTAATGCTGGAAACAAAGTTTACATCATCTCATGTACCTGTATGGCCCCACTTTCACTGAATGTTCTCTCAGCATCTGTGTTTCTAATTACTCAGTAGTCCCAGTTTATGAGTCAAAATGGCATTGATTGTCCTGATGTTTGTCCTGATTGCATTCTTAAGGGGGTGTGTCTTTGGAACGTGGGAGAAAACTAGAGTACCCAGAGTAAATCCACACAGACTTGGGGAGAACTCCAAACAAATGGAAAAAAAAGGTTCAACAATAAAAATAGCTGTTTATCTCTACCTACACCCACCATGTTGTTTCAGTCAGTGAGTGGCAACTTTTGAGGTAATGGCTGTCTGGTTTCTACATTGTAGCGTTCAGCACTAGAAGAAACACCCCTTAGTACACAAAATGAACAAGACTGCTCACATTAGAGAGATTAATAATTTGATTATTAAGTTTAATGTATGAGATGCTGATGATTGTATAGCTCATTTTTTGTTTGTTAGTGTGGCTTCTTGTGAAATTTGCGCAACCGCTACAAATATGTCAGATGATAAAATAATACTGAAGGATTGCTGTACGATAAAACCTTGTGGAAGTATTTTGCATTCTGTGAGTTCTTGGTGGAATGAGGGAGTGAGAGATGGTTGAAAACTGCTGTGCATTTCTCATTCGAGTTAGACTTTGTAATGCAATGAAAAGTGGAACAATTGCGCTGTTCAGCACAGCCTGGCCTTCATTCAATGCTCCAGTAACCCATGCACCACAACCTTGCTCTATATAGCTGATCATGCAGAGTATGTAATGTGCTTTGATCTCTGTGGTACATCTCTCATAAAATGAGACCATAGTTCCTTGGCCAATCCACAGATAACAGGTAGGAGGGGCCAGTAGGAAAGTCTCCTGTACCAAAATATTACACTGACAAAGTATGAAGGAACTAGGTGAGAAATTTCCAATAGGAAATCATGAAAATAGGCCCCCCATTATCTGAAAAATCACTGTCTTAGCCAATTAACATTACCACCGACCATACAGTTTGTACAATTTGTTGCACTGAAATCCATTTGGAGGTGGATCTGTCAGACTGAATGGCTCTACATAACCAAGATATGAAGCAACGGATCTGCAGAAAACCAAAAACTCTATGCTTCTTGTATTCACATCCAAAGCTCTAGATCTGATCATGTAATAATGTCACTGATAATGAACTAAAAAATCTCTCCATGGTGAATTTCCTATTATGTGTTTGGAAAATGTTTCCCCCTAGGAGTTAATCATTAAACACGCAGATGTTTTAAATGTCACACAGGATTTCAGAACATCACCAGTAAATCATGCAGCATGAGGACACTGGGTCACAGGTATTTATTTATTTATTTATCATAGCCTCAACAATAACAGCTATTCATGACAGGAGCGAGGTTACATCCATACTAGTCAAACGTTCATACTGAGCAACCAGTTAACCAAACCCAAACCCAAAATCTGGGTCTCTGGAACTGGCCTGGACCACCATGCAGCCTGGTTACTCCACACAAGCATTAAAAAGTTTACAATTTAAAGTAAATACTTTGTTATGAAAAGAATTGGTGATTTTACATCAAGGTGCCAGCAAGTTGATTTCAACTCTACTTATGACATTACTTAAGAAGATAATGCTTACTGCCTAACATGATGGATTTATAATAATTTGCTACAGTGGTACCTCGGTTCTTGAAAAATTTCAAGTGTTTTGGCCAACTGTAAGTTAATGTAAGTGTTTTAAACAATAAGGTCAGCTCGGCTATGATACAGTATAGACTATTCTAAACTCCGTTCATATAAAAATCAGTTCATGATACATACTTATGATGGATTTGTTGGAATGTAACCCCTTCATAAACCAGGGAGCACCTGTACAATACAACACCATTAATGCATATAATGTCTTATACAGTGTGGAAAGTTTGCATCATTTGAGGTACCACTGTGCTTACATGTGACTTTAAACCCCAGTTTCCTGTAGCCTTTCCTCCAGTATCCTATTGAGAATTCATGATCCTTTGTTATTTGAGAAAAGTTTGTCAAATGTTGCTAGCACATGAATCCTGTTATTCTGTTTGCTAAAGCAATTAACTTCTCAGTGCATGTAGTGCATTGACATTTCGAAAGTTCAGTTCTGGGTTAAAAATGGTAAAAGTGAAACAGCTTTTCCAAATATCCCCATCCTTGCTTTGTGTAATGAAGGTCATTCCATCTTCAAACCTTACAGATGGCTTCTACCTTAAATAGTCTGCAGCAAATATCAGTGTCATCCACAACCGAACAGAGGAGAAGTCAACAGTCAAACTAAAATAAACTGGTAAGACGGGAAGAGAACAGAGAAAAGAGTTCAGACATTGGATGACTGGAAAAGAGTGGAATCCCATTGAACGCTTGTGGCATGAGCTTTATTGTAAGGTCAAAAATCATCTGCCAGTAGACATGGATGATGTGATTCTACATACTTTGTATTGGATTGAAAATGTAGATAGTACTGGACATTATATATATAAAAAGTGATCAAAATCAGAGCAACTTCTGTAGAATGGACATGGATTCAGGCTTTTCAAAATCTGATACCTGAAAAACATTAACTGTAAAGTCTGAAACTTAAAGGTTGTAGCTGGAGATGGCATCATCAAATCTCAAAAAAGATGTGTGTTTCAGTAGAGAAAGAGCATTGATTGTTACAAGCAAATCTAATGAGGAGCCTCACGTTTGAAAGGTTTGGTGAATAGTTTGCTATAGCAACTCCGTATGACAAGATAATCTTAAGAGCTTTTCAAGTAGCAAATTTAGGAATTCATTGGATTGAACAAAAAAAACAACCTTATTTTGTACTATTTAGGTAGAAGAATATGAGAGAGAGAGAGAGAGAGAGAGAGAGAGAGATTTACAATACATAGAGACAAAGAGCTGGGGGCGTAGAAAGCAATAGAGGGAGACTAAGAGAGAGAGAGAGAGTGAGAGAGCATGTCAGCTAGAGAGACAGGCAAAGACAAGGAGAGAGGTGGTGTGAGAATACGAACTAGAAGGCATCGAGTCAGAGAGAGTATACGGATTACAATAAGTCACAGAAGGGTGTGAGACAGAGGAGAAGTTGTTTAAGTGTACAAGAGTTGGCATGTGTGAGAGAGAGTGTGGAGAGAGCTGCGATGAGTTATATGAGAAAGAAAACAAGAGAGATGATAGACAGGTTATTCCCTGCATATGATTACAGTCAGTTTTAAACCAATGCTCTAATTACGATTGATGGTAATGATAATAAGAACTGATAATATCATCATAATGACCATTCATTCATTCACTTTATCTGCTTTATATTTGGGAGACCCGGTACCTAGCCGGCGGCACATGGTGCGAGGCAGGAACAACCCTAGACAGGGCACCAATCCATGGTAGGGCACACACTCTCACTCTCTCACACACACTAGGGGCACTTCAGAAACACCAATTAACTGTAACACGCATGTCTTTGGACTGTCAGAGGAAACCAGAGCACCAGGAGTAAACCTACACGGACACTGGGAGGACCCAGACCATTCCATCTGGGATTGAACCCAGGACCTTTTCGCTGTAAGGCGACAGTGCTACCCACTGAGCCACCCCATAATCATCATATTTATAATAATTTATTACGGTTACTCATTCATTCATTTTCTTATCCTCTTAATCCCGGTCTGGGTTGTAGGAGAGTTGGTGCCTAGACAGCACCACAGGATGCAAGGCAGGAGCAAACTTAGACAGGGCGCCAATCCATCGTAGGGCGCACACACACACACAAACAAACAAACAATAAGGGCACTTTAGAAACACCAATTAACCTAACACCATTAGAATGTGTAAGGAAACAGGAGTACCTTTAGTGAACCCACACGGACACAGAGGACATGCAGACGCCAAAAAAACATTTTTCATATTTCAGTTCAAACGTGATATTAGTTTTCAGATACTGAATTCCTTGTACAAATTAATATACATATATTACTGTTTCTCTGATATTATCAATATCTAAATCTTGGAAATCTTGTTGCTGCTCACTCTCACAGTCTTGCAAAGCATCCATGTGTATCGAGTAAATCATTCAGTTATTATGTGCCGTGTTTAATATCGAAACAAACAAAAACTCTAAATATGTCATTCCTTCTACTACAATTAGATGAAACTATTTTAAAATGATAATCAAACCATTAAAACTGGATATTGCATGGCTGGAGTGCTGTAGGAAATCGAGAAATTGAGGAATAGAAAACATAAGGTTTAGAACTACACACACAGGTAATTTATTTGACTAAACAATGAATAAAGCAAAACATAATGCTTCCCTCCCAGCACTGAGTCCAGTTTAGATTAAAAACTAATCATTTCTTGGTAGTCCTAGGGGTAACTGCATAAAACACAGTTATTGTTTCCATTTAAAATAAGCTCTAGTGTATCATGTAATTACAGACGTCTGTGGTTTCTTGAGAACACAGTCTATTAGTGTTGCTGCACTTCATTTGCAGCAGGTCTCTCCAGACCAGTTTGAATCCACTTATGCTTGGTAATTGACAGAAATCAATTACACACTTAAAAACAGCAACAATTTCCGCGATTTAAATAAAGTACGTTCACACGGAGGTTCTACAATGACTGAAAAATCAGTCAAGAAGAAGAAATAGTGGCAGGGCAGGCGAATATTTCCTTCAAATGACACACTTTCTTCATTAAATAAAAGCTAATTACAGGCATTTAGTAATGAGTTGCTCTGGGAGGCTAATTTAACAAATTGTCAGCTAATAAGGTGATGGCACAGGTGCACTGGCCTAATCGCCTCTTTGCACATCTTACTGTCAACAAACAGCATAAATTACATTTTTCACTAGCTTTTACTATTTTTAAACTAGTTTTCAACACCTAAGATATAATGACCCAGGATGAATTCTCTAGCTTCCTTTATATCAAGTAACATGATCTATGAATACTCATGAATATGCCCAAATGTCTGAACACCAGTAATAAAAAGCTGGCTGGCTAACTACTAATAACCCTCTGACAGGGAGACACAAGAGGAATTCCAGTATCTAAGTCATGATTTACCTCAATATACTTGTAAGTGATTTTTCATAACAGCCAAACATCAAATATTCCATAATGAACACGATTATAGAGAGGTATCACAACTGTTAACATGCAGCAGCAGGCCAGCTAACTAACAGTTAAGAAAACCACAATATAAATGTAGGGGCATCGTGGTAAAATCTCATAATTTAAATACATTTGGCATGACTGACTCAAATATGGCAAAAACTATTATGGTGAAATGTCACACTGGAAACTCTTGTCACTCTCTGATAAATAATCTGAAATCCAGATGGATTTTGAGCTCAGTTATCGGACTTCTCAGTGTGTGTATGATTTCAATCAGTTTCTCAGTCTGCACATACTTAAACGTAACCTTAAAGCGGCTAGTAGAATCAAACATGGTTGCCAGATTTGTTTATTCTAAAGCGACTGTTTCTTCATGGCTTTTTTCCATAGACCTTGTTATTTGCTCCTCTGGTGAGATCTGGCAACCTGGAAGTAAATGCAGTATAGGCTCTGAAATGCAGTGTAAGCTCAAGAAAATGAAGATCTTCATTATTTAATTAATAAAGTTAGAAGTTTATGTCACTGGCTGGTTGCAAATTAGAAATCTGATTACCGCCCAAGTCATGTAACCTGGAGTTTCCCATTATCTGATCACCCAAGTGCATGTGAACTCATGGATCAGATTACTGACAAAATCTGATTTTCTGCAGTTATCAGATTATTAAGTGCATGTAAACACACTCATTTCACACAGTGGCAAGGAGGTTTTTTTCTTGCCACTGTCACCCTAGGTTTGCTCAGTTAGGGCTGTGGGCTTAGGTAGTTCTAAAGCTGCTTTGAGACAAAAAAAAGCAATGCAAAGCAGTGACCTCACTTGATATGACATGTAAATATTCAATCACAGGTGCCCCCTGATAGAGTAATTGAATCTGAATAGGGCTTATGGCATAATTAGCTAATTGTATTGGATCCACTAACAAGTGAATTATAAATCTTTACAAAAAGCACTTGTTTAACATCTGGAAGCAAGCCCAAAATCTGCACGTGCCACATTTATTTGGTTCGTAACATTAATTTAATTCAGTGTATTCACTAAACTTTAAATTAGTTCAAGTAAATTACCCTGGGGTCCCCAACTTTTTTCATAAAGTCGTATTTGTTTTGGAGTGCCTGTGATTACATTTTTACAGTCTCCTCAGTTATAAAACTAGCATCCGGTACAATTCCCAGAGGAAATTCCCTCAGGATGAGTGCTTTTCTAGTGGGTTGTATTCTTTACCTACCTGGATGTTTACGTCACATGGAGCTGATTGGTACGACCGGTCATTTGTAGTACATTTTATGCAATAGACAGTAGCCTGTAGATGCCATTAAATATCACCCATTTAATCTGCTGGCAACATCTGGCTTTTCATATTGGTTTTGTTTTCTCACTTCTCCTTCATCCACTGTTCTCTAAGCAATGAGAGAATAAAACATCCAGCATAATTAAACAGTGCACGGACTCCTTTAAAGCTTCTATTGGTAGATTCGGGAATGTTTTTGATTCGTTTTATAATGTGAGTAGCAGGGTATCAGCCTGTAAATTCATAAAGATGTGCATCTGATTGGGACTGAAATGATCCAAGTGTGAAATTATGGACAAAAACAAATAATTCTACCTCCAATTTTCTGAGGTGAGGAAAAAAAACACAGATATGACCAATCCAGACAGAAATAAAATCCAGAGTGGCAGCTGTAAAAGAGGAAATTACCCCAGAACCTCATGTGCATTTAATCTTGTCCAAACAGGACTGCAGACTATAATCAGGAACATTTATCTAAGACAGTGGTTCTCAAAATGGGGGTCATGCCCCTTAGGGGTGGCACAGTTTAAAAACGCTTCCAGTGAAATTTGGAAGCAAAAGACATGCATGTGTGTTGGAGTGGAGGGAGACTGCAGAAAAAGAGACCACTAAAATCATGTGTTTGAATTGAGGTTCACTGTTAATAGATCCACTATGGAGCAGTTATAATAATAATGCTTACACATGTCCTATGTAAAGTATTAGTTATTAAAAAAAACTAAGGAACATGGAATTTTGCAACACACTTTATTTAAAAAAATGCTAGAATTTAGAGAATGAAATTTAGTGCACCACCTAACAGATATTAATAGTTTTTTACATATAGCAAAAACAACCTGCTCAGGACAACGATGGGCTGTGGAGGAAACAGAAGTGCCACTCACCATATATCAAACAACTCTCTCAAGCTTCAGCTTCACCGGCTTGTATGGGTCAGCTCTCAATATAAAAATACAGATATGGCAAAGGGTGCAGAAATGGATTCTTTTCAATAATAAACCAATTCCCTAAAATCCATTGAATGAAAGTGGACGGCAGTGTTGCAACAAAAGAGCGGAAAATTTGGGTAACATTTCAATCAGCTGATAACACGCTTCCATCCATGTTAGGTTAAAATCTTAACAACGGAGTTAAATTCCAAACACAAAGGGAAAGCAAACAAAAACAGCCACAATTGTGTACAAAAATAGTTTCAATGGCAGAAAACGACTTACCAAAATATACAACCAAAACCATATAAGCAATAAGTTCCTGTTTTGGGTCAGTAACAGTTTCTCAAAAAGCATTTCAGAATTAAGATGGCATGAGCATCAGGGTGAACTCGCTCTCCACCCATTATTCTGGGATGCTTTTGGCAATCTGATGGTGAACTAACTACACAGACTGTTAGCACAATGTAATGCATAGATGTAGAAATAGGTTATGTGGCATTCATACATAGGTCCAAATCTTTTCATATCCCATGTAGAATGAGGTACAAGATTTCATACAGAGCTTCTTAGCGTTTCATACAGTTTTGACTGTCATTGAATTCTGTCTTAAACTACGTGCATATACAGAAGTTAACACAACCGACATGATTAGGCAATGTTTAATGCGTTCTTTTTAAAATGTGGGAAATTATTGGCATATGCAAAAGTCAGCATTGTGTTATATCTACTGGTATTTCAATGGTATGTTATTGCTCGTTGTGCAGATGTGTTAACTTCTTTCATTAAACCATCAGCAAAACATGTACCGTATTTTTCGGACCACAAGGCGCACTTAAAATCCTTTAATTTTCTCAAAAAATCGACAATGCGCCTTTAAATGCGGTGCGTCTAATGTATGAATTAATTCTGGTTGAGCCTTCTGACCTACCACCGACTGTAGATGGTACACGGCGCTCATAAGTCTGTCAAAATGTTTAGCACGGTCTTGGTAGGTTACGAAGCTTACGGCAAACGTAGTGCGCAGCATCACAGAGTAATACGGTATGTGCTTGAGCATTAGGGTACGTGCATTCATTCATTTATTTTCGAAGCGCATTTCAAACACAGCGCTATCAGTCACGCAGTACAACATGGACATAGAGCAGCTGCGAGAGAATTCAACATTAACGAATCAATGATACGGAAGCGGAGGAAGCAAGAAGACACCCTGCGCCAGGTAAAGACCAAACTGAGCTTCCGACGGAACTTAAGAGTTTTGTTTCATTTCATGCGTCTTATAACCCGGTGCGCTTTATGTATGAAAATAGATCCGTTAGCAGCCGATCGTTGATATTGCGCCTTATAACCCGGTGCGCTTTATGGTCCGGAAAATACGGTACTTGACCAGTGGCGGCCATCTTTTATAAGGCTGTATATCCAGATTAATAAAAACAAACAAATCTCTCTGTACGTCTTGGTCTTTGTTGGGCACTCTCACAAGCAATTCAAACTACACTAGCATGAGAGTTATAAATAGGTTTTTGTACGTTTTAATTACAAAACCTGTATTACATTTTGATTGAAAATGTGTCTCCTCTGTTTTTGAAGAACATATATGAAAAATTAAGTGAATTTCTTTGATTACTCTGAAAAAACAAAACAAAACACTGTAACCATACGCTAAAATGTAAACGTTAAATTATTGTTACATATTAAGTGAGTGGCATAAACACTAGATGGATGAATTTTACCTGGTTTAAGTGGTGCTGAATTTCACTACTCATTTCTTTGGTTCTTTCATGCTTTGTCTGAAGAAATGTCATTTTTCGTAAGCTAGTTACTTGTCTTCCATCTAGGAATCCACAAAGCTTTAGGGTTTGACCCTGGATTCTCAGATTAGAGGAATCAATTAATCCATTCTTTCCATGAATTGACTCAGTGCACCTTCACATACATTTGTTTTGAAGTATAATGTACATTCATACAATCTTATGTAAAAGCTTGTGCACTTCTGGATGAACGACATATTTTGCTGATTTTCCTCATGTCAAAAAGCAAAAAAAAAAAAAAAAAAAAAGAAAACCCTGGTATGGAACACAATATGACACATTTTTGGTTCTACGACAAAGTTCTACCCAATTTGTTTTACGCAATAACAATTATGGAAATGTGTCTCTGAGTTCCATGCAATGAAAATCAGCAAAACGTGTAATTTGACCTGCGTTGCTCAAGCTTGGCAAAGACTAAACGCTTTGCTTTATAAACAAATAGACACTTGCAAGTGCTTAAAAAAAAAATGTTTCTTGCCAATTATGTCTTCCCCAATGTGAAGACCAAACAGAAATTCACCTAAAAGTCAACAAGGTCATCAAACAGAAACGTTTTCAAAATGATACATATGGCATTTATCTTGACACTGAGCTCAGATTCAAATAAACCCAAAACAGGACAAAAAAAGAGAAAGATAATCTACTACCTAAACAGCATATGTAATAAGAGACAAAATAAAGGTACAAAAAAGAAAAATAATGCAACATTAGATTATGTATCCCTTGCATAAAAGGAACAGGCATGTCGTTTCCCCTGCACAGTTAGATATTACAGACAGCTTGTAATGCAAAATAAAAGACTGAGCAATGGCATGTCCTAAAACACATGCAGAGAATTCTGAGATAAATTTGCAAAAAAAAGGAAAAACGTTTTACTCAAACTGACTGACAGACCTTGTTTACACCTGGTTATTCGTGTGTCACAGATCTGGATTGTATTGAAAACCCAACCATACGCATATAAACGTAGTGAAATGCAGTCCTGATTAGCCGGATTTAGTTGCATTTTGCATAATACGCACTTCTTAACTAGTAAAGGTCCACGTGTGCTTTGATGTATAAATAAATACATCAAGGATTTAAATAAATAAAGTTTTAACAGTTCGAGCTACGTTTAAATCCGTCTTGGATGTACACATTTTTGAGCATAATGTGTACAATATGGACACAATCCTACTACAAGACACAAAACAACCAAGTGCAAATGGGTTAAGATGCAGTGTGACAACTTAAAGCAAGCGTAAATTCAAGAGTTTGGAAATTAAGCACCTATAGATAATCGCACATGATATCATACCCCGTCACACAATCTGATTGAGGCCTAAGGTGTGTTGGTGATAACAACAGGGTTACATTTTCTCACTAACAGAGTAAGAGCTGGCATATTTCAGAAATATCCCTTTTGCAAAGCAATATAATGAGAGCAAGGACACAGAATGCTTCATCACGGACCACAACCACACATCTCCGGTGTCCTGAATTTCTCAAGAAACAACTGTATCCATATAAAGCATCAGGCTTTTAATCTGCAACTTTTTCCTCATCAAACAGCACCACAGCCCTTATAATGAGATATCAACCAGGTGTTAGCAAAGGGCTGTTGTTTGCGAGTCGGCACTGTTTCTAAGCTACCATTTATCTTTCTCCTCGTGTCCTTGTCCCCTTAAGAACCCTAAACGTGATCTCACATAGCAGCATTGCACAGTGACAGCGTTCCAACGCTCATCCGAAGCAGAACACTAATTTTCTCCATTTCTCTGCCAATCTAGGATGAAAATTTGAACTGCTGACCACTTCTGGTCCCTGATTGGGCAAAACCAATTTTCCCATACTTCAGTAAACGGTGTCTCACTCAATACCTGACTGGATGAGTGGTGTGTTTATCAGCACAGCACGCATTAATCTCTAAATGTTCACACTCTAGGAGAAAGGTCGGACGCTGTTCGAGTCCCAGGCTTGATAGGAGACAGTTGACAACTCATTTCTCTCCAGGATATCATTCAGCAGTTGCAATCTGGACAAAATAATTGATGCTGCACTGCACGGCAATTAAACCTACAAAATGGCCTTTCACTATAGAACACCTAAAAAAAAATCACTGACTTTGATCTTCAGCTCGCCTCTCTGAAAGAAATAGGATGAGATGACAGAAAGGATTTAGTCACTAGAGCCGTATCTAACTAGAGGTACGGATGCAAATCCAGCTCATCGAACAGGAATGTTAGTGGAATTAGACACGGCAGTAACCTCTGTGGTACATTCCAGCCTGGAAAGTCCTTGGAAAATAATGAAAAGCGATAAAAAGGAGGGAGAACACCACCAGGATATAGAAACAGAAAGAACGCATGGATGTTGCTTTTAAGGAACAATGGAGATTTTGGTGCTGCTTTGCTAACACTGTTTAAACCTTTCATCAGAGGTTCCCAACACGTCTTAAGCCTCAACGCAATTAGAGCCAATATTGAGGGGCAGGAAGATCATCAATTGCTTATAGTGGTGCTTCCAAGTTCGTGAACCCTGTAGAATTTTCTATATATCTGCATAAATATGACCTAAAACATCATCAGATTCATAAAGCCTAAAGGTAGATAGAACACCCAATTAAACAAATGCGACAAAAATATTACACTTGGTCATTTACAACATTTATTGAGGAAAATGACCCAATATTACATATCTGTGAGTGGCAAAAGTATGGGAACCTTTGCCTTCAGTATCTAGTGGGACCAGTTTGTGCAACGAGAACAGCGACAAACATTTCTGTAAGTGTTGATCAGTCATTGATCAGCATTTATCAGACGCCCTTATCCAGAGGGACTTACAATTGGTACAGTCTTACAATCCAAGCAATTGTGGGTTAGGGCCTTGCTCAAGGAGCAAACAGTGACAGCTTGGCAGAGGTGGGATTTGAACCCTGGACCTTCTGGTCCAGAGTCCAGTACCTTAAGCACTAGGCTACCACAGTCCTGCTCAGAACAGTTTAAACTCTGGGATGTTGGTGAGGTTCTTCACAAATCCTTCCATAACATTTCTATTAGATGAAGGTCAGGACTTTGATCATTTCCAAAACATTATCTTTATCTTCTTTAACCATCCTTTGGTACAACGACATATTTCAAGGCTTGTTGCCTTGCTTCAGTTCACAGACAGATGTCTTAACATTTTCCATTAGATTTTGCTGTTGTAATTCATAAGTCATTGTTCCATCAACGATGACAAGCTGACCCAGATGCAGCAAAACAGGCTGTAGCCAAAGCCGTACTATCACCACCATGTTTCACAGATGGGATAATGTTCTTATGCTTTTCAGTCTCCAGGCATGCACTTTTCATTTAAACCAAAAAGCTCAACTTTGATCTCATCTGTCCACAAAATGTTTTCAAATAACCTTCTGGATTGACCACGTACCTTGTGATGCTCAGTAATGTTCTTTTTGGAGAGCATCTGAAATTACATGTTTCAGATATTGGATCATTTGGATCTTCAATAAATAAATGAAAAAGTGTCATATTTTTGTCCCATTTGTATAACTGGCTGCTCCTATGTTTAAGACTTGTGTAAAAATCTGTTTTAGGTCATATTTATGCAGAAATACAGAAAATACTAAAGGGCTCACAAAATTTCAAGCACCACTTTATATAATGTCGTACCAAACACCTTTGTGTTGTGGAATTTAAACCTGTTATTTCAATAATCCTACAAGTATTTGGACCTCAAGCCCATTGATAACTTGGGCTGTGTATTTAAAGCCACTGGGGTTGCAGAAAGCTATTTTAGTCTGAACAGCAACTACTGCTGAACTCAGCAAAGAGGTACATGTTCCAGCTATATTAGCTTTAATGTCCTGTTTCTTCCCTCAAGCCTCGGAGCCATTATATTCTCACACCCCTGATGTTCCTGATCCACACTTTAGTCATTGATGTGTAACAATAAGGTGCTGGTAAGCATTCCTGTCAAAAGATTATCACGACTTCACTGGTTAATTTCGAAAGTTTAAGCAAATTATCTTTCTACGATAGATACTGCTGCCCACTCCAAACATCCTGTAAACTAATATATTGGTTTGTGTTGTTAAAATGTTGGGAACCCTAATTGTGGAGTTAATGTTGAAAAGATCGATTAACCTTTGAGCTGCTCTTCAAAACTGCCTCTTACTCTGCATGAATTTTTCCATTATTGCCACAAAATGACCCCCCAAACCTGCACATCGCTGGCCCTAAAATCACACTATGTGGATCATCTGTACGTGATTCAAACTTACATAAAGAAAAACCTGAAATACCCATTTCCAAGCTGCTGCTTCATAAAATAAAGCTTGTTATTTACTTGCATTTTTCAACCTGTTTTCGAATCTGAACTCATGTATAGTAACAGCGCACCAAGCTCAACCTTCAGAACAAAACAGATTCCAACCCAATTCCCCAACACTTCACTCCTCTCATACAGAAGTGTATCAAGATAAGAATTAAAGGAACAGACTGAAGGGAAAAACATACACCAACACACAGTCGTCCATTGAATTGACAACAGATTTAACCATTAGAGAACTGCAGCACGCTAGGATGGAACCGTTTGTTGCCGACATTGCCGAGGGAATCTGAATGACATTTAGAATACAGGCCATCCGGGGGATGGTGCAGTCAGTCTTCTATATCTTCTCATTTCCTTGCAGGATGGGAATACATTAGTAAAGCAATGTCTATTGGTTTATTGATATTTTTCTTCCTGCAATTGTTAGTTAGTTCAAGCATATAAAAGGAGTTCCTAAGTAGAAGGAGAGGCAACCAGCCAGCACAGAACTTTAGATAAAACAGTCTGAGCTCTTCTTCTCGGTCTCCCTTGCTCTTTGGCAGATGAGTGCTGTTAGGAGAGAGAAGAAAATGGATGCACGGCTGACGTCTGCACAGGGTGGTTACACGAGAATGAGGGATAGGGTTGACCTTGGCCAATATATAGTGGGCGTAGAAGGGTCGGTTCTAGAATGCAAGGGAGCCCATCTGTATACTGGAGCCTGACTATGCATTGTACTTCTTTCCCGTTCTGTGGATCTGATGAAAGAGCGTCATGGAGAAGGCCATTCCCAGGAGCTGCAAAACAAGAACACACGACTCAGAACTGGTAAATGCTAATGAGGGTAGTTCCAAACTCACTGTGTCCCCCTGTCAAATGACAGCGATCAATACCTCGTTAGGACTAACATGTTATACTTCTGAGAAACAGGGAGACAAAACAACCTCTTCTTAATAAGTTACTCCCTCATACACACAGGGCAGCCGAACACCCCTAGTGGGTGTTGACAGTAGCCCTACTCTGTGCAAGTAAGCTCATAGTGTCGCTCAGATCAATAAGATGAGAGGAATGCCCTCCTCCCACTCTGACAACAGGGCCAATTAAACTTTCTAACATCAGCTAGAGAAGTGTGTGTTGGCATCATCAGGAACGGAACTTGTACTTTTAAAACTACAAAGCCAACACTTTGCTGTTGCACCACCCAGGAGTTATGTAACTTTAATACAATCATTAGCATATATAGAGTTACAGTGGTGCTTCAAAGTTTGTGAACCCTTTAGAATTTTCCATATTTCTGCATAAATATGACCTAAAACATCATCAGATTTTCACACATGTCCTAAAAGTAGATAAAGAGAACCCAGTTAAACAAATGAGACAAAAATATTATACTTTGTCATTTATTTATTGAAGGAAATGAGCCAGTATTACTTATTAGTGAGTGGCAAAAGTATGTGACCCTTTGCTTTCAGTATCTGGTGTGACCCCCCTGTGCAGCAATAACTGTAACTAAACGTTTCCTGTAACTGCTGATCAGTCCTGCACACCGGCTTGGAGGAATTTTAGCCCATCCCTCCGTACAGAACAGCTTCAGCTCTGGGATGTTGGTGGGTTTCTTCACATTAACTGCTTGCTTCAGGTCCTTCCACAAAACATTTCAATTGCATAAAGGTCAGGACTTTGACTTGGGCCATTCAAAACATGAACTTTATTTATTCTTCTGTAAAACCATTCTTTGGTAGAACGACTTGTGTGCTTAGGGTCATTGTCTTGCTGCATGACCCACTTTTCTCTTGAGATTCAGTTCATGGACAGATGTCCTGACATTCCCTTTCCCTAGAATTCTCTGATATAATTCAATTAATGTCATCATTGTTCCCTTCCTGATGATGGCAAGCCGTCCTGCCCAGATGCAGCAAAACAGGCCAAAACCATGACACTACCACCACCATGTTTCATTCACAGATGGGATAAGGTTCTTATGCTGGATGGAATGCAGCGTTTTCCTTTCTCCAAACATTAATGCTTTTCTTTTAAGCCAAAAAGTTCTGTTTTGGTCTCATCCGTCCACAAAAACATTCTGCCATTAGCCTTCTGGCTTGTCCACATGATCTTTAGCAAAATGCAGACGAGCAGCAATGTTCTTTTTGGAGAGCAGTGGGCTTGTCTCCTTGCAACCCTGCCATGCACGCCATTGTGTTCAGTGTTCTTCTGGATGGTGGACTCATTTGTGGTCAGCCACTCCTTGGGAAGGGTAACAATGGTCTTGAATAATTTTCCTCCATTTGTACAAAAATCTGTCTGACTGTGGATTGGTGGAGTCATCACAAACTCTTTAGAGGTGTTTTGTAACCTTTTCCAGCCTGATGAGCATCAACCAACCCTTTTTCTGAGGTCCTCAGACATTTCCTTTGTTAGTTCCCATGATACACTTCTTTGAAAACATGTGTTGTGAAGAGCAGGACCTTTGATAAATCCATGTTCTTTAAAAAAAAACAGGGTGCCCACTCACACCTGATTGTCATCCCATTGATTGAAAAACACCTGACTAATTTCACCTTCAAATTAATGCTAATCCTAGAGGTTCACATACTTTTTCCACTCACTAATATGTAAAATTAGATCATTTTCCTCAATAAATAAATGACCAAGTATAATATTTTTTGTCTCATTTATTTACACTGGGTTCTCTTTATCTACTTTTAGGAACTTGTGTGGAAAATTTGATGTTTTAGGTCATATTTATGCAGAAATGTACAACATTCTAAAGGGTTCACACAAACTTTCAAGAACCACTGTATACTGCAATTAGTCAAATCAAAAAACTGTACATGCAGAGTGCTTAAACTATACCAATAGCTTTCTCTGATGGTACTAAACAATGACAAAACTGTTTCTATCGTTTACAAAGTGAACTCAAGTTTACTACACAACAGGGAAATGCCACCCTATCCAGTGTATAGTTGGAAACAAGGGTTTCTGTAATTTGGCCCTCTTTTTTTCCATAGACTAGGGCTCATGTCTGTGATTAAAAATAAACATTGTAGCCCCTAATAAGGCTAGGACACTAGGCTTGTGCACAAAGAAGGGCAAAAACTTGCAGTTTAAGACCTCCTGCAGTAAACTCTCTCCACAGGGGTCGGCCTGGTTCCTGCTGTGTGAGATATTGTTACCCACACAAAAAACATGTAAAAACAAAATGTGATTACGTTATTGCGGTTATCTTTTTTGTAACATGATTAATGCCATTACTTTACTTTGACAGCAAATAGTGAAAATAGGTAGATGAAAATGATTAAACAGTGCTCCGTAGGTGTTGTACCCTGAAGCATTAGGAAAGACAAGTAGGATGGGTCCAGATTGGAATCGTTTTAATACACATATCATTGACCAATACTATTTGGCACTGCAGGTACTGTTCAAACACGCAAGGAATGGTGTGAGAAATTATATGAGGAAAATATTGCACCGAGACGCAACTTTGTAAAAACTGCATAGCTTAGTGATTCCCAAGGAAATTGGCATTCCCCCACATTAGTGGTTTGTGGTTGAACTACTTTCCTGCCCTCAGATAAAGTAATGTGCGACACAGACGCATTAAGTCAATCAGGGAAATTGAGATGCACTTTAAATATGTGGCTGCTTTGAAGTTTCCATTTCAGAATGTCCTGCATTCTCACATCAAAGTCTGCAGTCTGCACCAAGCCATTATTTTAAAAGAGCATTGTGAGCGTGTGTGGCATTTCCTGATGTGATATGCCAAAACATGGTGACCCTGCATTGGGAATGAGTTCTGTGTATTTGATCCAGAGTCTAAACCATATGAGTGAATCATCAATGAGCAGTGTAATATGTAAAACATGTTATCTATCTGTTATTAACAGGCAGAACCATTGCGTATTGTTGAAAAACAGCTCTATTAATGATGGACTGCCAAATTAATGTTGGGTGTATCAGTCCCACAGCGCTGGCCTTGTATGAATTGTAGAAATTAATAAATGAATGCCAGCCAGCTTTTACTCAACACATAAAACGTGCACCAGCTTATAACCAGGCTTCTCTCAATATAGTATGTAATGCAGTATGCTCTTTTCCTTTATATATTTCATAAATACTTGTTTTTAACTGGCTTGCAGGTATTAATAAATCCCATATAATGGAACAAATATAGATCCTAAAGTACGTCCAGTTAATTATTTAACCACAGTTCCGAACCAGTGCTCCTGCTAGAATATAAGTAAGACAACTATAAAAATGGTTTAAGGTGGGCCTTCTTATAGCTCTCACCTCTCTTATAGACCATTTTTTTCTGTGATTTCATAATGCAGCTACATCGCACAAAAGCTGAACACGTTTATACTCTTTTCCGGTCATCCTCTCTCCAATGCACATCTTCTTTTCTCATTTCCACCTGGTTGTCACCCCAATGCAGTCAAGTCCAATTCCCTTCTCACTGTTCACAGTAGCCGCTTTTGCACCAAACAGTTCTAGGGACTAATTAGGAAGGAACTCACCCCCTCAGAGCTCCCTAGGAGAACTCTACATTGCTCCAGGGCTTTTTTTTGGTTTGCTTCCACACCACCAGTAGAAACGCTATGGATGCTTGCTTTTCAAGTGACATAAGCCATGCAAAATTCTGCTTAGATGACTCAAAAATCACATATCTCTTGAAGACTGTGATTGGTTGTTTAACCCCTTCAACTCTCACGGACTCTCATGCACTCAAACGCACACACACAGAAATGCACTCTTAATTAGGGAAATACTACTAGATAGCCCATTATAAGCCTATGAAATAACAAGCATAGGCTATTTCTGCGTAGTTTACACTCATCGCACACAATCTTTATTTTTTATTTTACTGACAGTTTATTTAACCTGCTGGTTCATTTTTGTAACCTATACAATCTACTGGATAGCCTACAACTGGAGAAAAATGCAGCTCTGCTTTTTTGCACTGATTGCTGCCCTGTTTAATCTGTTTAACTGGTGGAGTTGGTTTGTACGTAACAATCATTTCGGGGTTATATACCATTGTTATCCTGGAAATACAATCGTCCCCACTTCCTGCAGTGCAACATGATAGAAAGGGGCCCTAAGGAAAAGTTCCTCCAGTGTGACAGCACCTAATTGTTCTTGTACCTACCCCCTGCCAACTCACGGCCACCAACTGCTTCTGTGAAATTTCTGCTGCATTGGCAGAAGGAGGATTTCTTGCGCATCAGCATGCACCCAGCATGCATAGTGCCCATAGAACCAGCCCCTGTAGGCAGTGTTATGATCTGGGGTTGCTTTAGTTGGTCAGGTCTAGGATGTGGAAATGAAATGAACTCGACAGTGTAAGTGAATGACCAGGTTATCGCTGCTCACCAGAAGGCATTTGAGCTCTATGAAGGTACAGCCAATATTGCAGTGGTATATTTAGCCTTTACTCATTAGCATATTAAAATGAATGAATAAAATAAAAACTTTGGTAAACATTTCATGGCTATGTTTCAATGAAATTGTAAGGGAAACTGGGCTTCCTGTGTAGCCTAAAGGCAATTGCCTGTGGTGTGTAGCAACATCAGGGCACTTCTCCAGTGTTATCTCTAGCACACTGTGCAGAAAATATCAAGGCACTACTTGGGTATTGCCTCCTACATATTCAGCAGCAATATCAAGACACTCGTTGCGTGCCATCTCTTGTAATTTGTGCAGCAATATCTGGCCACTTCACTGGGTGTTATCTCTTGCACAATGAACAGCCCTATGTAACACTCTACAACTCTACCGTCTTGGTGCTAGAACAAACATAGTACTTCTGCATAGGTGTCAAAGATTCATGAGAATCCTACCGCATCAGCATGGGGTGTTAAGTGTGTGTATGAGGGGTTCTGCTCTTTGAACAGTTTTTTACAAAGCTTTATGAAGGCATTATGAAGCTGTATTGAAACCGAGATATATGAAAGCAATTTACAAACACCTTCTGTGTCCTCGCTTCACCTCCTGTACTATCACATTCTAATGAGAGGTTGAATTTACAACACAAACACAGACTCACACAAACCTCTTAGGCTGTCACTAAGAGGACCGAGATGAAATTTGTCTCTGACTTTGACGGTGTGGAGACACACACACACAGCAAAAAAAATCAATTTTCAGCTGACTGAGCAACTGCTACTCAGACTTCAATATTTTAGCGCAGCAGGGTCAGACAGCAGGCACTGAGCACACTCATTACTTGCAGCCTGGCACATGGAAAGCGAAGAATTAAACAGACACACACACACTTTACCTGAATGACCAAGATGCACATGGCGATTGTGCCGAGCAGGTGTTTGTTATCATCCAGCCACTCTTCCACCTTCTCAAAGCAACCCTGCGTTAAACATTAAACACATTACACAACATATTTTAACTGAAATGAACTCATAAGACACAGACTGCATATTACTCGTACATTGATGTCCTAGTGAGAGCATTATCATTTACATTTAGAACACTTAGTAGATGCTCTTACCCAGAACGAAGGACAACTGATACAGTTCTAAGCAACGATGGGATACACCCAACAATGGGAGCTTGAACCCTGAACCTTCTGATCAAAAGTCTAGCATCTTAACTAGTACACTAAGCCACCACAGTCCCACGTTATCGTAGTTCTCTGAATATAATGCAGGCTGACTTCTACAGTCGTATGAAAAAGTTTGGGCACCCCTGATAATTTTCATGATTTTAGTTTATAAATCATTGGTTGTTCAGATCAGCAACTTGAGTTAAATATATCATATAGCAGATGAACACAGTGATATTTGAGAAGTGAAATGAAGTTTATAGGATTTACAGAAAGTGTGCAGTAATTATTCAAACAAAATTAGGCAGGTGCATATAAATTTGGGCACCCCAACAGAAAAAATGACATCAATATTTAGTAGATCCTCCTCCTTTTCTAGAAATAACAGCCGCTAAAACGCTTCCTACAGCTTCCAGTCTGGATTCTGGTTGAAGGTGCTTTGGACCAAGTCTTCTTTAGAAACATCTCCAGTTCAGTCAGGTTTGATGGTTTCCGAGCATGGACAGCCGGACCAAGCCCACATTTTCAGTAATATTCATGTCTGGGGACTGAGATGGCCATTCCAGAACGTTTGTACTGGTTCCTCTGCATGAATGCCTTAGTAGATTTTGAGCAGGGTTTGGGATCGTTGGCCTCGGTGCAACTTTGTCACTGATTCTTGAACATTGTTCTCAAGAATCTGGAGATATTAACTGGAATCCATGCGACCCTCAATTTAAACAAGATTCCCTAGTACCGGCACTGGCCACACAGTCCCACAGCATGATGGAAACCGCCACCAAATTTTACTGTGGGGTAGCAAAGTGTTGGTCTTGGGATGCTGTGTTCTTTCTCCCACTCCTTGTTATGTCCAAATAAACTCATTTTAGTTTCATCAGTAACACAGCACTTTATTCCAAAATGAAAGCTGGATTGTCCAAATGTGCTGTAGCACACCTCAAGTGACTCTGTTTGTGGCGTGTCTGCAGAAAAGGCTTCTTTCTGCATTACTCTCCCATACAGCCTCTCCTTGTGCAAAGTGCGCTGTATAGTTGAACGATGAACAGTGACACCATCTGCAGCAAGATGATGGTTTGTAGGTCTTTGGAGGTGGTCTGTGGGCTTGACTATGACTGTTCTCCACCATCCATCGCCTCTGCCTATCTGAGATTTTCTTGGTCTGCCCACTTCGGGAGTTCCTTAACTAGAAAACGTGCCTGTGGTCTTCCATTGCCTCACTATGTTCCTCACAGTGGAAAATGACAGCTTGAAATCTCTGAGAGAGCCCTTTCCCTTTCCCTGAACCATGATGTTGAACAACCTTTGTTTTCAGGCCATTTGAGAGTTGGTTTGAGGGACTCCCCCATGTTGCCACTCTTCAGAGAAGATGCAAAGAGGAGAAAAACTTCCAATTGGGCCACCTTACCCTTTCTCATAGTTGGATTCACTTGTGTATGTAGATCAAGGGTCAATGAGCTTACAACAAATTTTGTGTGTCCAATAATTAGTGCTAAAGGTATTCAAATGACAAGGGTGCCCAAATTTATGCACCTGCCTAATTTTTGTTTGAATAATTACGCACACTTTCTGTAAAAAACCTATAAACTTAATTTCACTTCTCAAATATCCACGGTGTTCAATCTCTGCTATATGATATATTTACCTGAAATTGCTGAGCTGGACAACCAATGATTTATAAAGAAAAATCATGAAAATTATCAGGGGTGCCCAAACTTTTTCATACGACTGTATACTCTGCAGCTTAAGCTGGGCTTATCTAATTATATTGATCAAGGCTGAGTAGCCAAACATTGAAATCTGCGAGAGTTAGTACATGCTTGTTCAATAAACAGTTTCTCAGCTTGGCTGGGCATCTGTACGAGCTCACAAAACAAGCGGGTACCGCATGTAGCAGCTGAAAACTGCAACTGAAATGAACTGAGCGCTGAATTTGAATAGACTGCCAAAAGAGCTCTTCTGTTTCATTCCTTAGTAAATGCTGTAAAAGATCATCACAATTTAGATTCGAAAACAATTACTATTTTCCATACATGGACATCAATGAAATGAACTGTGAAGTGGAACATCCAAACTAGACAGTGTGCGGAGTTCATTTAAAAGCCAGTAGAATCCCAGACCAAAGAAAGCCTCCTGAAGTATCCTGAAGATTTTAAATCCCGCATACATGCAAACGAAAACATAATTGCCTCAACCTGCTTTCTAAAGGAAATGATTAAAAAGTAGTCAGATACTAGAAGCTGTGCAACTTAAAAGGATGGTTTTAAAAGAGCCCTGCATTTAATTCCACTCCATTTATTACCAAGAACTTCTAAAAGCTAGGGAAGAGCGACAGTCACTCGATCACTTCATACACATTGCCTTTTCTACATCCACAATGCAGGCTGAGGTGAATGAATGAATGAATTGTGGTTTCTACACACTGCAGGCTGGTCATTAGAACGGCTCTACTGGAATACGCCAGTGCTTTCGAACTAATTGCTTTGAACCACATCTGAAGCATATCTATTACCGTGATTACAAGAGATGCACTGAGAATAGAATGGAAAGCCATTTTAACTGACTAAAGATGGAAGCACATCACTCCCTGATTTTCACTACCTGTAGCATTTTCCCCACTCTTTGTGTTGACTGCTGATTTATATATAGTTTAGCTTGGCTAGGTTTGTGTCAGTTGCTTACTGCTGTGAATTTGGCTGGCTATCATCTGTCATTTTTAGCAAGAATGGCACTCGGTTGAAGCAGAAATGTTTAAGTGTTTTTCCATACAGTTTTAAGGCTAGGTACTGTGTGTACACGTTTCATCAAGCCTATTGAGGCACCTAGCTGAATTGTTTGAGGTACTGCTTGGTTGAAAAATGGGAGTTTAATGCATTAACATTTTTAGCACTTTATAAAACAGCATATATCTTATGTATTTATTCCATAGACATTGGTTGTAGACACTGAGGAGTTAAAGGTATGAATTAAATGTCTCCTTCTGGGCTTAGTGTGAAGGATCCTCTACACATTGGTGTGCATGTTATTCCTCACAGACATATTGAAGACAAGGGTAAGTTAATGAAACCAAAGCTCTAGCTATGGGCATGATCTCAACTTCTCAGATTTTTCTTTCATTAAGGCAAGACTCTGTAAGAGGTGTGCTTTTAGGGGCTTGCTAACAGGTTTGCAGTGACTGAAATTGTAAAGGAGCATCCTTGTCACAAACATTTGGAGGAGGAGGTTCTGGAAAAGAGTAGTTGCTATGGCAGTATTATGTGATGAGTGTTTATTTATGGTGTCTCTGGTTGATTATTTACTTAATGACACATTAGCTTCAATTTGTATTCGTGACTGGGCCAATTTAGCATGACTAATTCACCCAACGCATGTCATTGAAATGTGGGAGGAAACCGGACTGCCCAAAGTGACACAGGGAGAACATCCAATCTTCACACAGGAAGTCAAGTCAGATCTATTTATATAGCGCTTTTTACAATGGAGCACTGTCTCAAAGCAACTTTACAAGTTTAGATTATCTCCTAATATTCACATCCAATCCCAAATTGAGCAAGCCTAGGGTGACAGTGGCAAGGTCGGGATCAAATCGGGGATCTCTGGAGCTGTGAGGGAACTGTGCTAATTGCTTGTGCCACCGCACTGCCCCAACTCTGCTACAAGGAAGACTCAGGGTAGTGGCACTGATGTTCACTGCTGTACGTTGTTGAAGAAAGTGGTCCAATTCTGTAGTTGTTTTAAAAGATAGACATGATTCTCAGAAGTGTTTTGAAAGGACAGGCACTGAAGAGGTTTTAAATTTATAGTCTCTGGTCAACTGCCCCACTTTTTCAGGGGCATGAAATTGTTTAGCAGATGCTTTCACTGCTCAAAGGCCAGTGGTTCTGTAATAAATTTCTTTAGAAGGTAACTTTAACTTGCTATGACAGATGCCTATATTTTACAAAATATCCTGCGTACATCATAGTCTTTTGCAGTCATCAGGTTTCTACTTCTGTGATGACAGTTTTCCTGCACAGTTCAATCAATCATCTTTACCGGTGCCTCAAACATCCAAGGGTTCCAGCATCAGGCACATGATCCCTGTCTGACCTTCTCTATCTTGGCCGTATTGTGTCTGCACAGCACCTAGCCAGGCCAGAGGCATTGCCGAGACTTGAACTCCGGTATCCACGGTTGAAGTATACTTTACTTCTGGGCCATGCAACAGCTGGACTGACTATATAATAAACAATCCCAGAATGAGAGTGGTGGACAGAAGGAAGCATGTAAGTGGTAACAGGAATAGAAATGTGTTTCCTGACTAAGAAACAGGGTCAAAGCATCTTTGGTTTCCGCTGCATAACACACCTAAGATGGACTTTTATGACTGTGAATCTCCAGATGAGAGTGCAGGTGGGTAGAGTCAAAATTACACTTGATCACAGTCATTCTGATCCTTCTGTTGTGGATGATTACTGACTTTATTTCACTTTCAAATCAGGCTGACAAGCAGAAGACGTACTTTGTTCTCAAAACCAAACCTCATGTTCCCCATTTTATTATATTTATGAGTTTATCTATTATATACTATTACATTATATTCTATAGTTTCATATTCTTTATGTAATTTGATTCTCCATAACATTGTATTCTCTCTTCAATGTATTACAGTCTGTATTTTTATTAATTATGTTATATTTCTTGTTATTATATCATCTATTTTGCTTATTCTGCTTGGTTTCTGTGTATTTAAACTACTATAATTCTTTACTTAGTTTATTGCTTACATATAAAATCTAGGCTGTCCAAGGGGGTTGGGGTTGGGTCCGTTTTTTGAGCACTGGGCCTCCCTCAGGTTTCTTCCTCATCATGATTAGGTAGATTTTTTTTGCCACTGTGGCTGTAGGCTTGTTGAATTGGGGCTGTGGGCCTAGATAGTTCCAAAGCTGCAGTGCTGTGCTGTAAAAAGCACTATACAAATATACTTCACTTTTGATTTGGACTGTACTAATCCTAGAGCATCTTTAAGAAATACATATATCAGAATCTGCAGATAGCATTGTTACTTTAAGACGGGGTTTACTAAGCATAATATGTGATTTGTATACTCTGTGTGCATTAAGAAATAAAAACACAGCCCCTACACGTCTTTTCTCTAAGATCTTGGAGAAAGTAACTGCCCAACAGCTCTTTTTTAGCAGAAATAACAACCATGAAATATTTGGTTTGGTTTCAGGAAGAACCATAATACAAAAATAGTTCTGTGAAAAGTGTTCAGAGACCTCCTGCTTGGCTCAGCTTGTGGTTGTGTTTTGGTGTTGCTTGATGCTATTTGATCATGGCTTTGACACCACTGACTAGAATTGCAATTAAGAGGCTGGAAATAAAGTTGGTTTGGACAGACAAGCCTATATTTATTATTATGTATTATATTTAGAATAAATGTTAGCCAATAGATGATTTTCAAATCCCAAATGAGTACATGGTGTCCCACAATGTTTTGTTCTATTTCCAACTTTTATAAAGCCAAACATTGGCTTTTATTTCAGTGTTGATGGAACACAATTAAATGTATTAGGTCGGTCAGAGTTAGCATGCGAAATGGAAAGCTGTGTTAAGGACATAATCTTGGATGAATAAAATTACCAGGCTAAGAGTGAAGCAAGAGAGATGCTACCCTTGCCTGTTGCCGAGAATTGAATCCATGCTTTCATAACCTACTTTGAAATACTGCATCACATTGCTAGCTGGCTCCACTTTAGTTACTTGTAACATTCAGCTGGTTTAGAATAATGCAGCTCCCATCCTAACTAGGAGAAACAAGCCAGCTCTTACTGACACACACTCATTTACACTGGTTGCCTGTTAAGTACCAGTTTTGAGCATTAAGTTCTGCTAATTAGGTTTAAAACCCTAACCAGTTTAGCTCTGGCACGTCTTAGCTTCAGCACAACCCAGCTGAGCCAGGTCTTCTGTTAAGATCAATCACAGCTCAGCTGGTGGAAGATGTTTTTATTATATTGTCCCCTAAACTTATGCAATTGCTTCATGTATTTTTATGTTTAGATTAAAAACCTACTTTTAAAATCCAGTCCAAATTTTAAGGTCTTCTGAAATCAATAAAAATGTCTATGAGGATTTTGAGGTGATTTTCATAACAATTAAAGATTGTTTTATTGTTGTGACATAAGCTTTGCTAGAACTTCACATTTCTAATATGTAAATAACTTAGGATTGTGGCTTCAAAATACTTTGGACATAGATTATAATGATAAAATGTATATGCATTATTATTATTATTATTGAATGATTTTTCCTGGTCAGGATCGTGAAGTGGATTTGGTGGGATCCAGAGCCTATTCTGGAGAACACAGAGTGCAGATGTAGATATGCCCTGGATAACATTGCTGACCTGGCCAAAATGCACTAGAACCAGGCCAATGCAGTGGTGGGCCAGCTAATAAGTGAGTTGTTAAAATAAAAATAATAATAAAATGATTAATTTGTTCTGTTGTTGAAGTCGTGTACCTCCATATCGATATCTCTATGCTGTGCTGACATCCTGAGTATTTATTCCTGTTCTTTTAGACACAAAGGAAAAATGCAGTGTTTAAAAATGATTCCCGCTGTTAATTCTCTGGAGAAAAGCTGGGGTCGCCGTAGCTGAGCTCTTTCAAACATACAATCATATCAACTAATATCACAGGAGATTGTACTAAATTAATCTACAGGCACCAACATGCCTCAACAGGGTGTCAAAAACACTTTCTTTCTACCTTACTCATCTTCCCCTGTATATACTTCCCTCTATACTAAATGCAAATGAGTTGAAGGATCCTGCCTTCATGTGATGCTTGTTCCCCATGTGCAATTTGTTGACCATGAGAAAGTGTAGAAAGATGGGTCCAGCTGGAAGAAAACTAGCATCAGAACACGCAACCAGTCGTGATTCACCACCCCTGGAGCAGTTTAGGATTAAGGACTTGGTAATGCTGAGATTTACTTCAGTCTTCCCATAAGTGACCCACAGAACCATTACCACTGAGAAACCACTGCCACACATCTGACACCTTCCAGGCACTGATAAGAAGTCAGATCACAAAATGTCTGTAGATGTTGTTGTTGACATCCTCACTATTGGAATTGTCACATTAATAATCTCTGATTTAAAAAACCCATGGTATAGCCTGGTCATCACTCTTTTTTCCTTAAATATGACACTTGTGACTCATAAAATAACTTGAAAATTAGTAATCAGAAAAATGGTTAATCACCAAATCATCAAACCACTTTGTCCATGTTTTGTAACTGGTAGTGCATAATTCAAGCTTTTTAGCTGATTAAGAATATCTGAACCAATACAACCAGATTTGATTCACTGATGAGCCAAAGAATAAAGACCACTCACAGATGAAGTGAATACTGTTGATTATCTTGGTCCAACTGTGCATGTCAAATGTCTGGAATGTATTAGACTTGTAGAGGTCTTGGACAATCAGTGTCTCAGTGGGTAGGAGCTGTTTTGGTGGCACACGTAGGACCAACAGTATAGCAGGCAGATGGTCATAATGTTTTGGCTCATTTGTACATACTTTCTATTGCTTTTCATGAAAAGTAACAAGTCCTAGGAAACGAAGTGTCAAGTCAAGGCCACGTACCCGTTTCCAGAACTCATTGGTGACGTTGCGGCCACAGTCCTGGTAGTGTTCCTGGCAGCAGCGGTCGGGTACAACTTTTTCTTTCAGAGCCTCATGCCAGTCCGTAAATCCAGTCACACCACAGCACTTCCACTGTGCCATGCAAAGAGAGGCAAAGACAGCAAAATAACATTTACATTTACAGCATTTAGCAGATGCCCTTAACCAGAGCGACTTACAATTGGTACAGTCTTACAATCCAAGCAATTGTGGGTTAAGGGCCTTGCTCAAGGACCCAACAGTGGCAGCTTGGCCGAGGTGGGATTTGAACCCTGGAACTTCTGGTCCATAGTCCAGTACCTTACCCGCTAGGCTACCACAGTCCCACAAAATAACATTACTCGTTATGCTACATATGCTTGTCTGCAATTACAATTCAAGTACGTTCTATCAACCCTTTGCTAAAAAACAGAAACAAACCAACATTTGTTTCAAGAAACGGCTTCTACATCCAGTGATTAGTGACTGGTGTTCTGATACTCAAACGCACAGAACTACCTCCTACTTCTACTGCAACATCTATTCAAGCAGCCAATGTAACAGGTATTTATACCTCAGCTTGGATGATATTCCAGGCGTTCCTCAGACCGATGTTGTTATCTGTATAGTACAGAGCCAGGCCATCTTTCAGGTCCTGCTTGGCATTTTCACTGACCTGAGAACAAAAGCCAGATCTGGATTAAACATTCAATCTTCACACAACAGTATAAGGAGCAGAAACAACTTTGAAAGAAAGAGGGGTTACTTTAAAACAAAGAAATATTAATTAGTTAAATCTTTCTGAAGTCACTCAGTATGGCGCCATTTCTGACTAACACTTGAAATTAACAGGCTGGTTCAACGGACACCGCTGGAAAACGTGGTACAGTCACTGAGGAGGATAGCAGGGCATGCGTCTTCATACTTATTTTCTTGGGTATAATTTTTCCTCTTGACTTGTTGCTATTGCATGACTGTGGGAGGTAAATATCTCATCAGAAATGTTAATTAATGTGATGTGCAAACATATTTAGCTGCTAGACCCTCGCAAATATCAGACTGCCACGGCATACAGGAGCACAAGCACGTGCCAAAAATGTAAGTTACTTTAAATGTAATAAAATGTAATCATTTTCATGAGTCATAGTTCTAAAATAGGGTATAGCTATACCATCACCATGAGCTGTCTCCATGAGATAAACAGTATTTTTGATACTGAATCATAATAGGTGCTCTTTGATGGCAGTGCAAAATCTTATTTCCTTCTTTAATCCAATTTTCAGTGTCCATACAACAAACTGGAATGATTTACATTTCCTAAACGCAAGTTATAATTGACCCAAATTCACGATATGCACCAAAAGGACGCCGACACAAAAACATCTCTTTCATGTCACATTACATTTACATTCGTTGCAACGAATTTACCTTTTATAATTCACAATATCACTCACACTTTAGCAGAAGAGCTCACTTTTTTGGAAGCATGGCGTTCTATAATATAATGTTTAATTTAATGGCAATAGGTATGACCTGGTATGAAATAGCCAAGCGATGTTCATGTTTGGCCATAACATTACAGACACATATTACACAGTACATACACATTTTGAATAATACAGCAAACCAAAAACAAGAAGCAAACAAGACCAACAGAAACATAGGTCCACCTAATGGGAGGCACAGGGTATATAAGAATGGCCGATATTTATGTGTTTGTGCACTGTGTACTCTCTCATCTGTAGCCTGCAAGCTCGACTCAACCGGATTTTGCAGAAAGGAGAGTAAAGAATGAGAGGTGAAGCCACAAACAATCTCCCACAGAATGACCTTAAACCTGAGATACTCCTGACTCTCATTATACAGAGACAGTATCCGAAGCCGAAGAGAATCAGTGCAGAACACACACACACACAGCTTGCTCATATATTAATCAGAGCACACGATATCACCTGTAGTGCCAAGCTTAATTGTGTTACTAGTCAAAAAAGCATGGTAAGATGTCCCAATTATCCCAGCATGCCCACTATTGCCATTCAACGTGACCTACATATACACATTTAGTCAGAGCCAGTCATTACACTTATAACTTTGTATCTCTGGGGAAAAAATGAAATCAAGAGGGTTATTTTAAAAGTGAACTGAACTGCACTAAAGCTATAAACATCCCTAAAATCACCATTTACATTGTCAAGCACTTACTTTTAAATTTCTTGCTCAGTGGCAGCTTGGCAGAGGTGGGATTTGAACCCTGTACCTTATGGTCCAGAGTCCAGTACCTTAACCGCTAGGCTACCACAGTCCTACAGCATTTGTGTAGGAAAAGCAGCACCCCCAGCCCACACACATACACAGACCAAAAGAATAAATGATTCGTAGCAAATCTTTACTAGAAAAAAGTAAAATAAATGATAGCTTTTTTCCTTTTCCCTTGGGTTCCTTTCATAGCTTATTTTCCCATTTCTATTTTTCCTGCTTTCCTCTTTAGAAGAGAGATAAACATTTAGCTAAAAATAAAACAAAAAATTTTTTTCCAGTGAGTGTGCCATTTTCATTTTATTTAACATGTGCAAATTGCATTTTGACAAACTCCCCAGAGGTGACAAAGCCTCATGATGTTGGAGGTGCAGATCCCAGGTTGGGTCTAACTGCTGAATCTGGATTGGTGGATGCCAAGTGAGCCCAGCCTGCCTGAATGCATAGTATTAACAGTAAAGTTTGTTAGAAAAGCAATTACGATCAGTCTTAATTTGGTGGCAACAGTTTGAGAAAGGTTGTTTACTGTTTCATGACAGTGCCACCATGCACAAAGCGAGATCAGTAAGCAGTGTTGTGCCAGTTCACAGCTTTTCTGAACTAGTTCAAGTTCAGTTCATACATGCTCAAAGTGAACAGTTCACGTTCAAAGTTCACAATTTTAATTCTGAACTAGTTCAAAGTTCAGTTCATTTTACTTTTTTCGTGAGATATTCAAATAGATACTTTTTTTCACACTACAAGCTAGAAATCACTATACGTTCTTTGAAACTGCTCATTGTAGACATTTGCTCATGACACTGCAATTGTGTACGCGGCATTGCTATGCCTACCCCGCTCTGCTGCAATTCATCACGGGTAACGTCGTGCGGAAGCCAGTATGTTATTAACTAGCCAGTATGTTAACTATTCTCAGCCGGACACTATGTTGCCCGCAATGCATTGCGCACACAATGTCAAAACCATTTCTGTCTGATGATACATGATTTAAGCGGCACCAGCGAGAATACAGGAGGTAGGAACTTTCTCTCGTTGCGTTTCAAAAGAGAAAACAGATGTCACTCAGTTTTCAATGGAAAACAATTCCAACGTTCATTTACAGTGATGTCTGCCGTTCATGACACATAATGTGAACTAATTCACGTTCAAGTTCTTTATTAAAAAATGTGTTGCGTTCAGTTCAACGTTCACGAAAAAACGAGCGTGTTCAATGAACGCATTCTTTTGAACTCGTTCACGCACAACACTGTCAGTAAGAAATGGTTTGGCATCTTCAGAACCCTCACCTCAACATCATTCATCAACCTTGGGCTGACTCTGAATGCCAGTCAGAAATATTACCATCATCAATGTCTGTAGTCTGCTCCTAAATGTAGTGGAAAGACTTCACAGAAGAGCGAAGACTTTTAAGGAGGTAAAAGGGTGACCAAATCCATATTAATGAACATCGTTTTGAATAAAATACGGATCTGGTTTTGGATGTAGTGCATGTAGATACGAGAGTAAAATATTGCAAGTCTGGACCTGATTATGGGCCCTGGGAGTTTTAAGGTGTTTAATGTAACCATTCGTGTCCATTATAACAAGGCAGAAAAATACATCACTTCTCATTAGAGCCAATTTATAGCTTAATTAACAGATTGGAATGAATCTGACCTCTGGTAATGTTGAAATAATGTCAGTCTAACTGGAACTGAACTCTCACACACACTCCAAATCAAGTGTGGAATGGAGGAGACATATGCTTGTGACCATGGTGCGTTCGCTTTGTGTTTATTTCTCTTGGTTAGGTTGACACTTGAAAAACACACAGTCTTGCAGATGTTTGTTGAGCAGTGTTTGCACAGTGGGCCAGTTTAATGCCGGTTAGCCGCTCTGTGGTCTGATTCAGTGTCTCTTTCTGGCTTTAATTAGAGCTTGCTGTAGTACTCACACTTCTGCCACCTCCAACTAGTGTGAGATAATTAGTCACACATTAGAGGCTTGATGTGAAGAAAGGAGTAATGCAGGTGAATGTGACTTGTGAAAATGCATATGTCCTTAAAACAACATGGGTTTCTCAGTGTGTTGAAGCAGACTATCATTGTTTACATTTATGTCATTTAGCAGAAGCTCTTATCCAGAGAAACTTACAACTGATATAATCTTACAATCCAAGAAATTGTGGGTTAAGGGATCAAGGTACTGATTTACTCAAGGACCCAACAGTGGCAGCCTGGCAAAAGTGGGTTTTGGACCCTGGACCTGAAGGTCCAGTACCTTAACCACTAGGCCTCCGCAGTCCCATTGTTCCTCTGGCAAAAAGCCACCTACAATGTTAACAACTCCAAGTCTACTTTGTTGACTTCCTTCGGAATGAAAGTAGTTGAGAGATTAGTAAAATGCTGATAACCATAGGAAAGAAAAAACTAAAGTACTAGATGCAAAATAGCTTTTGTATATTAGGCATTTTTAAGGTTTTACAACCCATGTTCTCATCCACAGATGTCAGCAATTTGGAACATCCAACTCATATTTAAGCAAATAAGCTCTTTTGATGTTGATATTGTGGTTTACCCATTTTAAATCAAATCCAATTCAAATGCAAGGAAAAATGCAGGGAAAGCCCTGAGAGAACCAATACTGAAAAACCATACACTTTGCACAGCGCCAATCCCATTTGGGTGTTGTTGACTGACAGGCTTCTGAATGCAAAAATGTTGTGCTATTCGAAAGTGGTTCTGTTCCACTGGCTATGGAACAAGGCTGTCAATTATTCCCATATATCTTCTGCAATGTAAATAAATGACTGTGGAAACTACATGAACAGACATTCTCAAGGATGCAGGTATAACCGATGCCCCAGGTCTGGTTTAGAACGAGATGAATTCTGGTCCAAGGAAGAACAAAGACAGGATTTTAATAGGAATGACCAAAAATGATCATATTAGCTGATATTAATTAAAGGTCAGAAGATCGCCATGGTCAAATTCAAGCAACCCTGACTTTTTTAAAGAATTAGATAATTGGATTGTAAAAATACTTCTGATTTTCTTAACTTTTTCACTGCATGTGCACTGTTACACTAACTCCTCGCAATTCAAAATAATGAATCGTCAAGCAGAATTTAATCATCATGACAGGCCTACACCAAGTTTCTCCATGTCTGCCAGGTTCTGCCATATAAGGATAAATACAGGGGATTTCTAACAGATTGCAAGGCCTGCCAACAAACTGACAGGTGATATCTATTTTTGACCAAAAGGTCATTCGAAAAGCTAGATCCATACTGTCATATCCATGAAAAAAGAACTTCATTTGTTTACTTCTGAAATAAGTTCTAAACTACATATTTTATACTAATTCTTCAGGTTGTTGTCTTATTACATTTTCATTCATGTATATATTAAGGACACATGCGTGTATATGTACTGTTCGCAGGGTGCAGGACTTCTTTTAGTTCCTAGAATTAAAAAAGTCACAGCAGGGGGAAAGGCTTTCTCATACATGGCCCCCCAACTATGGAATAAACTTCCTACTTTAGTTCGAGACTCAGACACTCTACAATTTTTAAGTCTAGGCTAAGACATACCTATTTACGCAGGCTTTTGACTAGATTTAGACCAGGATGCATGGCTTGGGTTGCTGGGGGCGGAGTCTGGAGTCATGTCTGGTCTGCCTGCTTTGTCCGTTAGCCAGGAGTGTCGAGTGGGCGGTCTGGCTGAACTAGGCTTTGGTCCTCGTGATCTTGACTCATGCATCCTTGCCTTAGACTAAGTTCAGAGCTGGGGGTTCATAGTCAAAGAGTCTTATGGTGATCAGGGTTGCTGTCTCCCGTCGGGTTGCCATTCAGAGGGATCCCTCTTGGCTGTTTCCTACCAGTTCTCCTCTTTCTAGCTATGCTGCTATAGCTAATGCTGCCGGGGTCTCATGCTACACATGGCATCAGTGATTGTTAATAGACACTGCTCGTAATCAATAACTAATTACATTTTATGTTTTCTCTCCGAGCTGTGCTCCGGTTCCAGTGCCAGTTTCAGCCCCACACATGATGTTCATCTTCTGGAGCTCCACTCAAGCTGCTTCCGACATCAGCTCCAGCCCCATCATACCCGGGCCACGTAATGGCGATGTGCATATTCACATTTTATTCGGAACTTTGACTCCATGACTTAGTTTCGCTCTTAGATTATCATCTACGCCACACAAGGAGTTGGGTCCCTTTTTGAGTCTTGGTCCTCCCAAGGTTTCTTCCTAGAACTAGGGAGTTTTTCCTTGCCACTGTCGCCCTAGGCTTGCTCAATTTGGGATTGGACGTAGTTATTAGGAGATAATCTAAACTTGTAAAGTTGCTTTGAGACAATGCTCCATTGTAAAAAGCGCTATATAAATAAATCTGACTTGACTTGAATCTTTGACTGATTGTGTTGCACTGTGTTTCTAAGTGCTGGGAGAGGAAACGTTCAATTAGAAAGAGTCAGTTAGTACTGTACATAAAACAGGAAGTGACATGGCATCTTGAAACAAGAGAAACTAATTGTCCAGTGTTCAAATTCACGTCACTGATTTCCTAGGATAAAATGAATATACATATACAAATAATATAGGTGATTTTGAGGATTTTTGTTTTACGTACAGGTGCTCCTGATTTCCGATGGGGTTACGTTCAACGTAAGTTGAATGTATCGTAAATCGAGGAGCTTAATATATAATGTACATATCATAGCATGGCCTACCTTAAGCATGCTTAAACACTTACAGTTGGGGAAAATCATTAAAATCAAAGCGTATTTTATAATAAAGTGTTAAATATCTCATGCAATATATTGAATAACATATTGAAATTAAAAAACAAAAACAGAATGGTTGGTCCATTGGTGTTGCTGCCCGGATGCCCCGCTTGCACGAAATTTAAAATTCAGAATACGGTTTCTACTGAATGTGTGTGTCTTATCAGATTCCCATTGTAAAGTCGATATATTGTAAGCCGAACTATAATAATCCTTGGAGCGCCTGTCCTTTGTGCCACATGAAGCAACATGGACCGTGGTAGCCTAGCGGTTAAGGTACTGGACTACGAACCCAAAGTTCCAGGGTTCAAATCGCACCTCTGCAAAAAGCTGCCACTGTTGGGTACTTGAGCAAGGCCCTTAACTCACAACTGCTTGGATTGTAACTCGCTCTGGATAAGGGCGTCTGCTAAATGACATAAATGTAAATGTAAAACAGCTTTGCAAGGCATGCATTGGGTAACTGCAATGCCGTTTTTGACCACTAGAGGCATGTACTGAATGAATTCTATAATGGATAATTGTGCATCCCGTACTCCTCGGGGAAATCGAATACACGAGCTAAACAAAAACAAACGCAATGTTTTTCAGGTACACAAAGACACCTTCTAAAACCCTCCAGGAAAAGATAATGACAATGTTTTATGAGATAAGAATGCCTTCACTGTTATTTTAAAAAGGTCTAGGGAAAACAGATAAACACGCAAAGTTTATTTTAATAGAAGTGAGTATATGCGACTGTTTATTTTAATTCCCTTCAAGGACTCCAACATGGCAACCACTAGCTGTGTGTACAGTATCTCGGTCTACACTGGTTGGGAAGCAGAGAAATGAAAGCTCCTTGTGTGTGTAACATATGTATATTCCAGACTGAACTACATACTGCATGAAATCACAAAGGGAGAAAAGCTCTCAAAGGTGTTAGATGTAGGACACAATCAAAGGGCGAATCAAAGGGCTCGGCAGTATTGCAAGCAGAGGGAAACACGCTTGGTCTGTTTTCTTCTTCGTCTCTCTGCTTCTCCTACTTATGCTTGCTGAAGGACTGCTCAGTGGAATATAAAGGCGAATCTAATCAAAGACACTTGGTAGTTATTTCATCTTTAATTATGTAACTGGTAAGACATGAACACAAACCGGATCGAGGCATTCTGGCGATGATGAAGTGTGCAGCGAAATATATCCCAGCCAAAAGTAGGCAGTACTGCCGCTAACGGGGCATAAAATCACGCCCAAGGCCATGCAATTTCTGTAGGCGAGCTTTAACAGTAGATTTTATTGTGCTTAAAAACGCAGTGACTTCCTCACATTTGCCTGCATAGAGCCATTGAAATGCACAATTGGTTAACATGACTACGATCTCTGTATTTGGACGGTATTACTTTATCATTCGTATCCTAATGCTGGTAGCTAGTTATGCCTTCACTCAGAGTTATATACTGTCTCATGAGGAGATCCTTCCTCTGACAATCTCTTAACCTGTTCCAAAACATTAAATTTCATATTCTCATAACACGGCTTGCCTAGCAATAAGGCATATCATTTTAATTGGCTCAGGACTTCATACCTGATCTTTTCCAGTGTGGTAGCTTGTTTATTTTCAGTCTATTTGCAAATGCATGAACCTAGGCCAAAAGTGCATGACCACTAATCTTGCAGGATCTTCTCTGAATCCAAGACCCAGAAAAGTTGCATGAAATTACATAACACATTGCACGGTGAGTCTAGGACTGCAAACCAAAACAAAAATAAATATTTTATCACTCCACTCTCTTTCAGCACCAGGCGACAGCCGTCTGCTACAGAGATATATTAAAGGCTGCACATAATTATTATGTTATAACTTGCCCCGGTTGGCTACTTTTCCAACATTTTCTTGCCTTTACTGAATTACGTTCCCCATTAAGTGTCATAACAGTGTTGGTAACCGCCACGCATTACCTTAATAGCCATTCGAAGAACTACTCTGGAATACCACTCATCTATCGAGAAAAAGTGCCACACTAATAATGGTTTCCCTGAGCTATACTGCTTCCAATTTTGGCCAGGGTGCAGAACCACGCATGCTGGAACGAGGACAATGGAAGCAAAGATGAATACTGGTAACTGGTAACATGGCCTCACCATCTGCAGTAGTCCATATGGCAGTTCATACTGGGTCAAGTCTGTGTGTGTGTTGTGTGAGCAAACCCACATTGTATTCCATAGCTGTGTGTTCCATAAGGTGGGTACAGATTGTACCTGTGGCATTCACCTACAGAAAGATTTTCAGCAATGAAAATGGAGCAAATGAATTTAGACTTTCCACCTACCTCATAGAGAAAAAAAGCATGATAAGCCTTAAGTAGAAGTATCACAATCCATTGCACTCGGTTATGCTGGAAAAGGTTGATGTATTAGGTACACCTGTTCAGCTGCTTGTTACCACAAACATCTAATCAGCCAATCTCATGGCAGCAACTCAATGCATTTAGGCAATCAACACGAAGTTCAAACCAAGCATCAGAATGGGGAGGAAAGGTGATTGAAGTGACTTTGAACATGGCATGATTGTTGTTGCTTGCTGGGTTGGTCTGAGTATTTCAGAATCTGCTGATCTACTGGGATTTTCATGCACAGCTATCTCCAGAGCTTACAGAGAATGGTCCAAAAAGAGAAAATATCCAGTGTGCAGAAGGTCTCTGGGAGAAAATGGCTTGCTGATGCCAAAGGACAATAGCCAGACTGGTTTGAGCTGATAGAAAGGCAACAGTAACTATCCAAGTGAGCATCTCTGAATGCACAGCGCATCAAACACTGAAGCAGATGGGCTACAGCAGCAGAAGACCACACCAGAGGACACTCCTGTCAGCTAAAAATAGGCAAATGAGGTTACAGTTCACAAGGGTTCACCAAAATTGGACAATGAAAGAATAAACAAACTAGGTCTGGTCTGATGAGTCTCAATTTCTGCTGCAATATTCAGATGGTAGGGTCAGAATTTGGCGTAAACAACATGAAAGCCTGGATCCATCCTGCCTTCAGGGTGATGGTGTCATGGTTTGGGGGGTATTTTCTTGGCACACTTTGATCACGTTAATACCAAATGAGCAGCGTTTAAACATCACAGCCTACCTCGGTATCACTGCTGAACATGTCCATGCCTTTATGACCACAGTGTTGCATCATCTGTTGGCTACTTCCAGCAGGATAACGCACCATGTCACAAAGCTCAGATCATCTCAGACTGGTTTCTTGAACATGACAATGAGTTCACAGTACTGAAATGGCCTCTACAGTCACCAGATCTCAATCCAGTAGAGCACTTGTGGGATGCGGTGGAATGAGAGATTCATATCACGGATGTTCAGCTGACAAATCTGCAGCAACTGAGAAACTCCATCATGTCAATATGGACAAAAATCTCTGAGAAATGTTTTCAGCACCTTGTTGAATCTATGCCATGAAAAATGAATGCAGTTCTGAAAGCAAAAGCAGGTCCAACCTGGTTCGACCAAGGTATACCTACTAAAGTAGCCGGTGAGTGAAGATGAACTTACTAAAAAATAATGAAACTTCATGAAAACAGTTAAGAAATTAATACCATATTTTTTCCATATACTGTATATTTGCTGTGTGCATCTACAGGCTTCTGGTGTTCAATGCTGTGGTGAAAAAGACATTTCAGGACTGACTAAATAGGTTATTGCTCACCCCTTCTCTGAGATGTAAGTGATACAGGCAGGTATTGACAGATGACGGAGGAATGTGAAGGGATCTCAAATCAATACTGCACCCCTAGCCGCATACATGGTCCCTCAAAAACATAATCCACATCATTGGTAGTGAACGCTATTATTCTTTTACCTATTTTACACCATTTTCTCCCTGTTTGGTTAATGTCAATTCCCACCCACTAACCGACTCTACCCTTGCACCAGTCTGGGTCTGCAAGGATAAATACATTTTCTCCAAGACATGTGCAGCCTGTGATTACCTCCTGTCGATTTGCCGCTCATGCAGCATTATTAGGCAGGTCCTTGTTAACTAACCCCTTCTGTAGACGTGAGATTGACTAGTGTTTCTCTAAATGGCAGGGGAAGCATGAACGCTGTCCCTTCCACTAATGCCGGCCTTCTCCCGAAACGACTTTTCCAAGCGATTTCACTGTCGCAGACAAATTTCCAATGTCAAAGTAAAATCATGAGAGCCTTGCTAGAATTGTGCAACACTCGCATCATCTCGATTGTTTGGTGTAAGGTGGTCAGGATAGCCATCTTAAGTCAGTGTTTTCCTGTCTTGATCTTCCGATAAACTCAACCATGTTTAATATTAGTCTTGGCTCACACAAATAGTGACATGAACATTTTTGACAACAGAAGGTGAACTCTCTCCAGCACCAGAACATCTCTGGTGGGTAGAGAAAGACATGGACGAGACTCGATGTTTTGTTGATGATAATAATAATAATAAGCAGCTTTATTTATAGAGTACTTTTTCAAACGTTTCACAAAGTGCTTTACATAAGCAAAATAAAAAATAAAAATAAAAAAAGGCTTAAGAACAAAAAAGTACATTAAAGAATAAGAAAAGAGACTGTTAGACTCTACAAAAGGAGGAGAGACTGGTGTTGTGAGCAAGAATTTCTCTTTTACTTTCCATTCATACCACGATAGAGGAGATAAATATGAGAGAAACAATGAGAAACAATCTGATAAACACTACACAGACTATATTTTGCAGACACCCAAAAATCACATCCAACACAGTTATTAGTATGGAGTTCGCTTCTAACAACAGCCTTTGTTCTAAGAAGGCTTTCTATTATACTTTTGAACATGACTGTGAGGTTGGCTTCTGGTGTTAGACAATAAGCCCTGGCTCGCTTGCCATTTCCGTGCATTTTTAAGGTGTCTAATGGAGTTGAGGTCAAGTTTCAGACTTAATCAAAGCTGGAAAAACAATTCTCTATGGACTTTGGCTAAGGACAGCAGAAAGCTGATGAACTGACTTGTTGAATGCAGAAACTATAAATGTGTCATACCGAGAATCACTGTTGTATTCTGTACAATCCATTCTAGTGCCACAGTTTGTCTATGGAGAATCCATAAATGTATGTTTTATATTATGAATGTGTTACAAGTGAGCGAGACTGTACTTTAACATTTGCACAAAATTATCTGTACATTTGCTGCAAACACTGTACAACTGTCTACTCATTTGCATATTTCCATATAGTTTTACATATGCATACAGGTTACACTCTCTAAATATACAGTAGGGCAAAAAAGTATTTAGTCAGCCACTGATTGTGCAAGTTCTCCTACTTAGAAAGATGAGAGAGGTCTGTAATTTTCATCATAGGTACACTTCAACTATGACAGACAAAAATGAGAAAAAAAACTCTAGGAAATCACATTATAGGATCGTTAAAGAATTTAATTGTAAATTATGGTGGAATATAAGTATTTGGTCAATAGCAAAAGTTCAACTCAATACTTTGTAACATAACCTTTGTTGGAAATGACGAAGGTCAAACGTTTCCTGTAAGTCTTCACCAGGTTGGCACACACTGTAGCTGGTATTTTGGCCCATTCCTCCATGCAGATCTCCTCTAGAGCAGTGATGCTTTGGGGCAACACGGACTTTCAACTCCCTCCACAAATTTTCTATGGGGTTGAGGTCTGGAGACTGGCTAGGTCACTCCAGGACCTTGAAATGTTTTTTACGGAGCCACTCCTTCGTTGCCCGAGCGGTGTGTTTGGGATCATTGTCATGCTGGAAGATCCAGCCACGTTCCATCTTCAATGCTCTCACTGATGGAAGGAGGTTTTGGCTTAAAATCTCACGATACATGGCCCCGTTCATTCTTCCCTTAACATGGATCAGTTGTCCTGTCCCCTCTGCAGAAAAACAGTCCCGCTCGGCGTAGTGTGTTACTGAGTATTGAGTTGAACTTTTGTTATTGACCAGATACTTATTTTCCACCATGATTTACAATTAAATTCTTTAAAAATCCTAACAATGTGATTTCCTGGATTTTTTTTCGCATTTTGTCTCTCATATTTGAAGTGTACCTATGATGAAAATTACAGACCTCTCTCATCTTTCTAAGTAGGATAACTTGTACAATCATTGGCTGACCAAATACTTTTTTGCTCAACTGTAGCAATTATCTGTGAATACTTCTATATTTATCTGTAAATAATACTGCATTGCACTTCTGGTTGGATGCGAACTGCATTTCATTCTCTTTGTATTCATAATCTGCACAATGACAAAAAAGTTTAATCTAATCTATAATGCTGAAATAATTGCTCAGTGAATCTCAATAATTAGGATTGTCCACAACCTTTTGACTTTATAGTGGATTTAAATAGAGGGATGGAAAATAATCTTGAAAGGAACCTAGTTGCAGTTTTGCCAACAGTGATCATGCAAGATCCCCAGTCTTTGCAAACTCAGTCTGTGAATAAAAAGTCTGTGATTTGTCAAACCTTAGTCCTTCAAAAGTTTTTCAGAATCTTTTCAAACTCTGCTAGTGTACGGTCAGCATAAGGGTACGTTTACACTGCAGGTAAAAGAGGCCCATCCATTTTTCGTTCCTGATATGTGACACAAATTGGTTTCCTTCATGGCAGTGTGAATTGCAAAAAATACATTCACTCTGGCCTTTTTTCAGTGTGTCACTTTCACATGGTACTGAAATCTCATCTGTATCTGATATGTCACAATGTGACCTCAGTCTGAACAGTCAGAGTGGAATTCAGGTGATATTTACATCAATCAAACTAGATGGGTTCCATTGCAAAACACATTGACAATAAAACTGAGACTTGCTCAAATCTCAAATTGCCAGCCAGCAAAATCCAAACCCTACTACTTTTTTGACCATATGACACATTTTGACCAAAGCTGACTATATGTACTGCTTTGCAAATCTTGAAGAAAGGCACTTGTTAGATACTATTGCTAGATAGTCAAACTTCGCCTTGACTAAAAGTTTTCAAAGAATTCCATATCTACAAAGCCATCAACACCTAGTTAGGATCTCACATCCAGCTGCCATGATTTCTACAGCAAACCATGACAATCTTGAACCTTTTTCTTGCTTGTCTTCATTATGTGTTTGACAATTTCAGATTTGCCATTGCCTACCCATTTACAAGAAGGTCTTTAGGCTTTAGGTTAGCAACTGCTGCAATACCATTTTGTTTGGAGTGCCAGGCGGATTGATGTTCTTCTGCACATCCAGGTCAGTTAAAGATCCGTCTGTTTGTTGTTGTTTGCTTATTAATTATATTTAACATTACATCAGTATGAAGTGCTATTTTCACGATAGACACAAGGCTATATCAATACAATACTCATGGGCCAAATTAGAGCTACTAATCAACCCAATGCATGTCTTTGGAATGAATTAGGAAACCTGGAGTAAGGCCTGGAGTAAGGCCACATTGATATGGGGAGGACATGCAAACTCTACACAGGAGTAGTCCGGTGGTCGGGATCGAACCGGGGACCTCAGAGCTGTGAGGTGACTGTGCTACAAGGCCACCCATAAAAATCTGTCTGAGCATGACCTGTTCAGACTAGTGTTGGACCCAGACCACATTAATAACAAAAACAAACTTTTAAGTGTGCAATGCACTAGTTTGTGATACCATGCTGGACAGCACTATGAGGTTAGGAATGCATTTGCTGTTTGTTAGGAGCTCATTTCATTAATTACACATGCGATCAACAGCCATGAACTATAGGTGATGTAATCTCCACTTTACATTTAAGAGCAGCTGAGGGAAAGGCTTTCTGACATTTCAGAAATTCAGAAGTCCAATAAATTCTAAATCCAACTGTCAGTCGTCTTCCATTCCAGTCTTGACTGCCTATCCATGAGTGCCGTCATAATTTCAAATTATGTAATCACTGGATTACTTGATGGCTTGGCACTTATCCTCTGTTGTTCATACTGACTAGGTTTTAAAGGCTTCCAGGTTAACTGTCTTATGATTATATTGTGATTAGAACATCAGATATCTATGTAAATTCATCTGATTATAGACTGATGGACACAAATCTATCCAGTTGATTTCTTCATATACACAACCATGTCTGTTATTCAATTGTCTGATATCTTCAAGTACTCCAGTTAAGAACCACTTTAAACTATTTATCTTGAATTGACTATTATTTGACTATAATTTGATATGTTTTACTTCCACTACACTACATTCCAAAGCAAAAAAGCTGAGCAACATTTATGAGACGTATTATTACTCATTACTTCTGAGTAGAGAAAAGAAGAAAAGAGTGATGATGGAACTGTCCTGTTCCCCCCTTCATTGGCAAGGTGGTTCATGCATAGGCTGCAATGTACTCTGTATAGAACTTTAATGTTTATCCAGCATCACATCTGTTTCATGTGTGTTTTACATGCTATCTGTAGGCATCAAATAGTTTACAGAGTCCATTCCACAATTACTGGCACCCCTGGTAGAAATAAGAAAATCCAGGGTCCCAGGTCCTCTCTTCTGCAGCTCAAACAGCCAAAAGGTTTTCTATGGGTTTAGATCAGGGGACTGTGATGGCCATGACAGAAGCTTGATTTTCCATTCAGTAAAGCATTTTGTGTTGATATGGACATATGGATTGAATCACTGCCCTGCTGGAAGTTCAAATGATGACTCATTTTCAGTTTCTTGGCAGAGGCAGACAGATTTTAATTTCAGAAATCCTGGTATTTCATGAAGTCCATGACGCCATGCAACCTAACGAGGTTCCCAGGAACTTGGGAGAAAAACAGCAGCAGTCTCTCCACAATACTTAACAGTGGGCATCAAGTTATTTTCAGTGTAATCAGTCTTCTTTTCACACCAACCCCACGCTTATAGTTTGTTGCCAAACGCTCCATTTGTGTTTCATGTGAGAGAATGTCAGATACAAGAAGGAATAAACCTACAGAGTGTTGTCTAATGTGCAGTGGACTCAAGGTTAAAATGAGTGCCTACTGTGCACCTTTGTAGCCTAAACCACAGTATCACCTACAAGTTAAGCTCAGGCCGAAGGTTATACAGTATTTCCTACTGAAAGGGAATGCCTCAGAGACTCAAAATGTATTGTGGGTAAGTGAATTACTTTAGCCTGGAAGGAAAAAACCAAGGTTGCTGAACAATAACCTCAGAGATACAACACTTTTACTGCATACAAGACAAAAATGCTCATAAAAGAAAAGCGACCTAAAAAAAGGGGTCACTAAAGGTAGTGAACAGAAATAGTACAAGTGGGACCCTAACCCTTCCAACTCTCAGTCCATCAGCACAGAGGCTCCACAAGGCTGTGTGCTCTCCCCACTACTCTTCCCTTTGCACACCAACGACCACACCTCCAGTTATCCATCAGTCAAACTGCTAAAGTTGGCAGAAGAAAACCCTTAGAGGCCTTTTCACAAGCGAGGATATGCAAGTACCACCAACATGTTGCTAAATTTTACAGCATGGTGTGACACAGACAACTTGGATCTCAACACTACCAACATTGTGGAAGTGATAACACACTTGTGGAAACACTCCGCTCTACACATCAGAAACACAGCTGTATAGACATCACAATATCCTATAAATGTCCAACAATCTCTGCTGGGATTAACACATCACCTCCGTACAAAAGGTTCAAAAGCACATCGTCTTCTTGACACAGCTCAAAAAACTTGGGATTGCATAACACATTCTTATACGGTTCTACAGAGCTATGACTGAAATTGTTATTCCTTCCTCCATTGATGTTTAGTTCAGCTACTCAGCAGCAAAAAGCCATGAAATGTGCTGAAAACAGATATTGTTTGCAACCTCAAAACACCCATAAAAATGTTGAACTGTTTGTTTTCTGCCCCTCTGTATCATTTGTGCATAGTGTGTGTTTTGTGTTAGGTCCTCCCTGTGTACCCATCATGCCTTGTGAAAGCAATGCCAGTACTGGTCAATATCTGTATTGCAGTGTTTGTTCGCTTATTTAATGTTGATCTTCAGCATCAAAGGCCATTCAATGACAGACACAAGGTTATATCGAAGCTAGTCATACATACATACTCAGATCGGGGCCAATGTTAGCATGAACAATTAACCTAACGCATGTCTTTGGACTGTGGGAGGACACGAGAGTACCCAGAGTAAACACACACATATGGGGAGGGCATGCAGACTCCACACAAAAAGGACCCAGGTCACTCCACCTGGGCCTGCTTGCTTAAAGGAGACCGTGCCACCCTGTATTGCAGTGTCAATATGGAGTTATGAACGTATCAGAACAAATTTCTGTACTGACAAGTACTGGCAAATATAGATTCTGATTGGAGCGTATGTTGCTGACACTTGTCGCTTCAAGTAATCCTGATGTGAAAAGGTCAGGAAGTACTGTGCTGTTATGAAGTGTGTGCAGTGACCTTGGAACATTGGAAAAAATAGCATGAAGCTGCACCCATAGAAGTAGTCAAGACGTACACCAAAAGACAGCTTAACCCCAATAGCTCAGCACCAACTGGCCAAGATCAGGTCGCATCAAATGGGTGATCTCTGACCTTCATGCGATATATAGGCCAAAAAATTCCAAAGGTCCCTAACCTCAGCAATAATGGGATATAGCTGGCAAGCTAGAGAGACAACTGGAGCAACGTTAAACTGAGTGAAATTAATCTCACACACACATCAGATAACGTTTGAGCGCAAGAGAAAGACTGTGTATGAAGTCTTTAAACAGACTCTCCAGTGTCTTTCATTCTAATCTGTCCACAGCATCTGTGCCAGTGAACAGACACTAATTACAACATATTTCTCTCTACTGAGAAATAAATCAAATGGCTTTATTAGCAAATACTGGGTAGGCTTGTTTTACTTTCTCTTCAGAGAAAAGTAACAAACTTTTTTTTTCACATGGTACAGCTCATATAACCAATTCTGTGCTGGTCACATTTACACCTGTGCACCGCCCAAAAGTGACAGCATACATGAACAGTACAGTGCTTTTACTAACTAACTTTAATTCAAAATTCTGCTCATGAGTGTAAGGAGCTTTAAACACGGCTCAGCCACTTGTGTGTTTGTATATGAGACCAGTGCTGATGCATATCGGTAATGAGGAAGTCTTAGAATTCAGTTGTGTTTTTAGTGCTACTTGGTCAATTAAATAGTCTCTCCCTATATAGCGCACTACTAATTAGGGAGCAGGGATCTATTTCAATCACAGCCATGTCTTTGGAGTGGAAGTTCTTCACAGTGAGCTCACACTGTTTTACATGCATGGCGAAAGTAAGTCATTAATGTTCAAGTGACTGCATTAGGCTTCTATGTTGACAACAACAGTAAGGTGCCTTGATTTATTGCACTTGTATTCCTTTGAAAAAGTCAAAATATTCCTCTTTAGGTTGGTGAAAAGACCTATAATCTAGTGCACGTTTTACACTGAGATGTAAGACGTTTCCATTAAATGAAAAGTTGAACAAAACTGTTTATGTCCTGTCATTTATAATTCTTAGAAAGAAAGAAAATCTGAATCGACAAGGCATGCTCCTAAAATATCGGAAGTAGCCATGAAACTGCAATCTCTAACAGACACACTAGCATACATCTTTATAGGGGAATTTCATCTCATCTCAAACTTGAGTCCTTCTAAATATTTACAGGTGATAGCTATGTCCGAGAGTTTTCGATTTCTTTAAGTTTATTAAAACTACTTCAAACAAAACACCACAAGTTCACTCCTCACAACTCTACTCAAATAAAGAATAGCATATTTTACACACATTGTACCCACTCCTCGAATGACAGACCAGTATGTACGTCATAATGACTTTGTTAGTAGACATGTTTAGAAAAGGCATTCCAGAAGGTCAGAGCTACTATCTTTTCTTTGTAATCTGTCTTTGTGCTTCAATCAAACAAACATAGCAATTTTCTGTGTCTGGATTACTTTCTGGATCTTAATTACAGACTGTGCTAACCAGCTACTGTACATAAAAGCTGACTGGCATGTTGTACTGATTTTCCTATATTGGCACTAATTAAAAAATGGAGAGGACTGTCCCACTTGATCACTCAAAAACTACAAACCACAAAGGTCAGAACTGACAGAATCATAATGGGATTAATTATTGCAAAAAGTTTGTCTTTTTTAACGGTCTTAAGGTTTTAAATGTGTGTTTTGATGAACTGAATGTAAAAAAAAATCAATAGGTGTAATCGGATTATAATTTATTTAAGAAAACACAAACATATTGAAACTGTATGTGTGGCTATACAGTGCTCTCCACAATTATTGGTAATTGTAAAAATGAGTAAAAAAGGGTTATAAAAACACCTTTTGGCGAATTAGCTTAATCTCGCACTGAAAAATGAGAAGGAAAAAATATATATACTTATAATTATATTTTGACTGACCCTAAAAATTCCTCATCAAGTTATAATTATTAAGAAAAAACACGTGCCACAAATATTAGAACCACTGCATTTAATACTGTAAAACCCTTTCCCTTTCCCAATAAAAACAGCACTTGGGCATCTCCTACAAGTTAGCTCCTATCTTACAAGGTTTGCAAATACAGACCATAGGGTTTGAGACCATTCCACTTTACAGAATCTCTCCAGACTCTAAGTCTAAGGTTCTAGGTCCTCTCTTCTGTGCTCTCCTCTTTAGCTCACCCCACTGGTTTACTATGGGCTTAGATCAGGGGACTGAGATGACCATGTCTTGATTTTGATTTAAACCACTGTTGTGTTGACCTGGATTAGGATCATTGTGCTGCTGGAAAATCCAATGATGACCCATTTTAGCTATTTGAGAGAGACAGAAAAGGTTTAAGGCTTCCTAGTATTATATTGAGGTTCCCTAGGCCTTTGTAGGAAAAACAGCCCCACAACATCAGACTCTACACCACACTTAACAGCTGATATCGGGCTCTTTTCAATATAGTCTTCCTTCTTTTTTCACCAAATCCATGTTGACTTAGTACAAAAATGCTCAATTTTTTGTTTCATCTGATCATAGAACATGGTTCCAGTAGTGTTTGGGTGGTTAAGTTTGTGGTTAGAAGACAAGAAAGGATATTTTCTGGCAAGACTTCCAAATAATCTGTTAGTGTGGAGGTGGCATCTGATAGTTTCTTGGTGACACCAAAATGCTACTTTTTCCTGTAACTCTATATCAGTGATCTTTGGGGAATTGTTTTCTCTTACCATCCTCATCCAGGCAAGCATGTCATAGATCCAGTTCATTAGAACATTTAGAATTACTGGCTGCCTTATTAAATGTAGATATGGGCCTTTATGGGCAAGTAGTTTTCTTTTATAGCCAGTCCCTGCTTTATTCAGGTTCAACACACTTTCTTGATGGGCGACTTGGAGAATTTGACCTCTTTGTCAGCTCATATATACAGTGGTGTAAAAAAATCTTTTCCCCCTTCCTGATTTTCTGTTTTTTTGCATGTTGCTCACACAAATGTTTCGGAACTTTAAACCAATTAAAATATTCCTCAAAGACAACACAAGCAAACACAAAATGCAGTTTTCAAAATGGTGTTTATTATTAAGGTAGAAAAGAAACAAACCTACATGGCCCTGTGTGAAAAAGAGATTGCCCCCCTTGTTAACTAACTATGGTTTATCACACCCGAGTTCACTGTCTCCAGCCACACCAAGGCCTGATTATTGCCACACCTGTTCTCAATCAGGACATGGTGGTAGTGTGATAGTCTGGGGATGTTTTGCTGCTTCAGGACCTGGAAGACTTGCTGTGATAAATGGAACTCTAATTTTCCCGTCTAACAAAAAAATCCTGAAGGAGAACGTCCGGCCATCTGTTTGTGACCTCAAGCTGAAACAAACTTGGGTTCTGCAGCAGGACAATGATCCAAAACACACCAGCAAGTCCACCTCTGAATGGCTGAAGAAAAACAAAATGAAGACTTTGGAGTGGCTTAGTCAAAGTCCTGACCTGAATCCTACTGAGATGCTGTGGCATGACCTTAAAGAAGACGCTCATGTTTGAAAACCCTCCAATGTGGCTGAATTATAACAATTCTGCAAAGATGAGTGTCCAACATTCCTCCCCAACGCTGTAAAAAACTCATTGCATGATCACAAACGCTTGGCTGCAGTTGTTGCTGCTAAGGGTGGCCCAACCAGTTATTAGGTTTAGGGGGCAATCACTTTTTCACACAGGGCCATGCAGGTTTGGATTTTTTTCTCCCTTAATAATAAACACCTTCATTTAAAAACTGCATTTTGTGTTTACTGGTGGTGTCTTTGACTAATATTTAAATTGGTTTGATGTTCCGAAACACTCAAGTGTGACAAACATGGAAAAAAATATAAAATCAGGAAGGGGGCAAACACTTTTTCACACCACTGTATACCCCAGTGAAACAAGAAGCCGTGGATTACTGTTTGAAAGTTACTTGACACTTTCACTTGACAATTAAAAAACAAAGTGAAATATAAATGGAAAAAAACGTGTCAGGTACAAAAGCCTTTTGTTCTTGGGAACCATTTCAGTTACAATCTTTTGGTGAATTTCTTATAACCCTTTTTATTCATCTTTACCAGGGGTGCCTATAATTAGCATTAGTGCTAGCTTACGAGTGCCAAAATAACAATTCAGAATGAATGTTTATATGCTTACCTTATGTGAGAATGTGAAGAAAAGGATGAGCAAAATAAGCTCGGCCAGCAGGATAATCAGCAAGACAATGAAGAACTGCAACACAGAGAAATGATGAATTAGTAATCTGAAGGAATGGAGAGCACGCAGGGCACCAGGGCAAGTTCAATTCATATAATTCATCCTTTAAACACACTTATTGATCCTCGCTCACCACGATTCTCTCCTGCAACAAATATTTACACAGCCTTCTACTCAGCATGAGACTGTCAGGCACTAAATATTAACTCAAGAGAGCTTGATTTGTTTCCTATTTATCACTCTGCAGATCATCCCTGTGTGAGTGCATAGAAGCACAGCTTTAGCCCAGCTGGAGACCCTTAAGATGTTTGTTTATTGAACCCTTGCATTAATATGTCAGCATGATTAGTTTATTTCGCTCCCAACTGACCATTAGTAATGGTCTGCCTGTTTTCCAGTGCATGTACAGTGGGGCAAAAAAATTATTTAGTCAGCCACTGATTGCGCAAGTTCTCCTACTTAGAAAGATGAGAGGGGTTTGTAATTTTCGTCATTGGTACACTTCAACTATGAGAGACAAAATGAGAAAAAAATTCCAGGAAATCATACTGTAGAATTTTTAAAGAATTGTATTGTAAATCATGGTGGAAAATAAGTATTTGGTCACCCACAAACAAGCAAGATTTCTGGCTCTCTCACAGACCTGTAACTTCTTCTTTAAGAAGCTCTTCTATCCTCCACTCGTTACCTGTATTAATGGCACCTGTTTGACCTCGTTATCTGTATAAAAGACACCTGTCCACAGCCTCAAACAGTCAGACTCCAAACTCAACCATGGCCAAGACCAAAAAGCTGTCGAAGGACACCAGGAAGGAAATTGTAGACCTGCACCAGGCTGGGAAGAGTGAATCTACAATAGGCAAGCAGGTTGGTGTGAATAAATCAACTGTGGGAGCAATTTGTCTTGATGCATGCTCAATGATCCAGGTAAAAAAATCCAAGAAGTTGAATCTGTTCATCGGGACATAGATTTTGTTGGAGAAACGTTTTGTCACTCATCTAAGTGACTTCTTCAGTCTCAGCAGTTGGAAAACTTCCCCAATCTTATATACAGCACCTTTGCATAACGACTGGTACTTGCACCACTGCATAACAATGGGACCGGTGATCATTGTCGTTAATGGCTATGGTAATCTGCATATTAAACTGATCACCGGCCCATTGTGTGTACACTATATAGGCAAAAGTTTGTAGACACCCCTTGTAATTATTGGGCTCTGCTATGTCAGCAACACTCACATTCATATGACACATTCATAGGTTTCCGTTTCCAACAAGTCAGTTAAGTTCACAGAAAATTGGTTTGCCAACTTTGAACCATGACCTTGGCTCCATCAGACACCTTTTTTTTACACTTATTTTATTCAGTAGTTTATCTGCTAATATTTACTAAGTTTCTGTTTTTGAGCTATTACTACAGACTTATTTGACTAGATAAATTAGTTTCAAGGATGAGGCCCAGTTTGGGATTGGCCTTAGATATTAGAATATGGTCTAAAACTGTAAAGCGACTCAGACAATGCTCCATTGTAAACAGTGCTATATAAATAAATCTGACTCGACTTGATTTGACTTTGAAAATGCACAGGTAATGGCAAAACGTGAGCCAGGGCTTATTGTCTTACATCAGAGATTTTGTCCTACCTCACAACCATGCTTCAAAATCTGGTGGAAAGTCCTCTTAGAAGAACAAAGCCTGCTGGAGCAGGACATCCATACTACTCATGTTATGGATATAATTTTGTGGGTGTCCACAAACTTTTGTCTATAAAGTGTAGATTTTTCTCTTTTATATTGGCTGAGTTGGAGCTTTTGCTTTGACTTTTCTACCAGACATGAAAGAGGTGGAGTGAACTAAAAAGTGAGGCTTCACTCTGACCGAGTTTCATCTGCAGAGGACTGAATGCTGAGCTCCTCTATATAACCGCAGGAGCTTCTCATACTGGTTGCAGCCTAGGCTTATGGAAATCCTGCATGATAGGGTGAAAAACTTCCAAGTATTCTTTTTTTATTTATACTTTTTGCAACGTTGGTAACATTATATCGGTGGTTCCTGGGTGGCTACCTGGTTACCTGGCTAGGTGGGTAAAACCTCCAAATATCAGTTTTGGACTGTGTTACAGTTCTGAGTTTATTCAGGCAAACACAGCCAGAGCTAGAATACTTGGAAACCCCTTAAGACTATAATTATTTGAAGTATTACTCTCAATAAATATGCTCATATTCACTCTTTCATTCCTTTTCATACACGATTAGTCAGATTCAGGGTTGTGAGGGACTGGGGACAATCTGGCAGCACAGTGTGCAATGCCAGAAGCAACCTTAGATTGGGTACCAGTTAGTATTGTAGTTCTTGAGCCTGGTCTCGGTCTATTTTTAAATTGTCTGACTAAGATTGCAAGTGTGCATTTTCACCCACTTGATTCACTTTACCATGTATACAAAATCTGAAATTATTATTATTATTTTTTACATTTAATCATAAATATGGATAGAATGGATGATGTTTATATTCAGTAGACTTCATGTGGCGATTTCTGATTAAGTCGAGACTTGGACTCCACTACTAAAATTCTTAGTATTGACTCGGACTCCATGTTTCCTGGTCTTGGCTCGGTCTCTATGTTTCCTGGTATTAGTCTTGACTGCTCTAGTGGATTTGAGGACAACACTGGTGCCAGTTCAACGCAGGTCATGTGCATGCGTGCACACACTCACAGGTTATATCTTTGGAAAGGTAGGAAACCAGAATTATATCTTTGGAAAGGTAGGAAACCAGAGTACCCAGAAGAAACCCACTCAGACATGGGGAGGAAATTGCTACAGTGATAACCTTATAGGCCAAGGGGCATGTATAAGAACTAAACACCATGAATCGTGGGCATTTTCTTGGGCATATTTGCCTATTTCAACAAAATAGTTCCTGTTCTGCAAGTTCCAGCTTCAAACCACTTTAGCACTGTTCCTCAAAAGTCCAAACAAAGTTATTTCTGTGTAGGTACATTGTATTAAGATGGATGTCATTAATAACATTTATAATAGTGGTCTGTGGTTGGGTAGGAAACATGACTGAAAGTCATCAAAGTAGCAATTTTGGGTTAGGAAAGATTTCCCAATAACATACACAGTAAGGTAAGGTAAGGTTTTCCTGGCAAAAAGTGGTGGTTAAAAGTGGTGCTGGCATGGGGTGATTCGGGAAGGATGGCGAATGTTATTGCGAGTTTTCATTTTGAGTAGACTTCCACTGGATGACCATTTGGCTCTTGCATGAGTCTCTTGCGGTCTTCAAATGGCAACTAAAGACTCGAGTGCACTTGCATATTAAAAAATATATTTTTAAAAAGTTGGATTGTGTTATTTGGGCTATTGCTTATATGTATTTGCAGAGAGTAATATCCACTAAGAACAACACAAAACACTTCTAATGTAAATGTAGTAGTGGCTTCACAATATTGGTTTTGAGTGCACTCGGAACATGTCTGACATGAGAGGCATTTAATATTAAAATACTGCTTCATTTAACAAGTTAGTCTTCTAAGTGGTTTTAGATGATGCAAGCCAAAAGTCTCCTAACCAGCAGCAGGGAGGACCAGGCCACAAGCCAAGAACGACCCCTCGACAGGGCACCAATTCATCGTAATTGTGGGTTAAGGGCCTTGCTCAAGGACCCCACCGTGGCAGTTTGGCAGAGAGGGGATTTGAACCCTGGACTTTTTGGTCCATAGTCCAGTACCTTACCCTCTAGGCTACCACAGTCCCAAAAATAACATTACATTTACAGAATTTTAGCAGATGCCCTTATCCAGAGTGACTAACAACAGATACAATCTTATAATCCAAGCAATTGTGGGTTAAGGGTCTTGCTCAAGGAGCCAACAGTGGCAGCTTGGCAGAGGTGGGATTTGAACCCTGGACCTTCTGGTCTAGAGTCCAGTACCTTATCCACTGGGCTACCACAGTACCACAGTCTTTGTATTTGGAATTTAAAGGGGAAATTAAATACCTTGAGGAACCCCATGAGAAAACCTTCTTGAGCTGTGAAGTGATAGCTTTTAAGTAATGGTTCAATACGTAACCACTGTTACTTATTTTTGGGTTCTGGTGCATCAATGATCTGTTTTGTGTGTGTTTATGTCTTTTTATTAGTTAGTTAAAGCTCACAGTGCATGTTTTTAATTGTGTTGTATCACTTATGCCCAGGATTTAGTGCAAGGGTGTGTTTTTACCGCATTCAGTGACTTACAGTAATGACTTACCATCTTGGTTGTGTAAGCCATGTAAAACTGCGTCCTGAGTGGGCTGAATTACAATTCAGCATCTTTGCTTGTACTTTCACCCTTGCATTAACTGGTAAAAGGCCCTTATCAAGGCTGTAATAAAGTACAATTTGAGCGAGTTTGCAGTGATTGATATTTTGTGGTCACAAACCTAAAGCTAGTGAGAGAATAGATCCAGAGACAAGCCAACAGCTCCTGCAATCTTTCATTAGCAATTGTTTCTGTGCGCTCTCATTTATAATTCTTAGACAGAAAGAAAATTGGAATCGGCCAGTCACATATTTAAAAAAATCTGAATCAGCCAAGAAGATTGCAATCGGTGCATCTCTACTTAATACTAATCATAAGAATGGTGTTCTGGCAAGATCCTGTCTGACACCCAAGCTGCATGCAACTGTCAACTTGAATAGCATAGTGCACCATTTTCGTACAAACTCTTCACTATGTGTGGGCAGCACATAGCAATACAAGCCAAGAGATGTAGATGTCAATGCAACTGTGATAGCTTCTAGTTTTGCAGAGTTCTGTATTATATTGCTCTGGTTTTACATCATCTGGGTTCAGCCCTACTGCATTGCTCCTGTTGGAATCAAACTCCATTGGGCGTTCTGTTTCCACTTTAATAGATGCAACCCTATCCATGGCATTGACAATATTTGACATGGATTTTTTTTAGAAGGAGAAACATCTTTTCTGGGTGGCTAGTCAGGTCCATGTACGAACAAAAATGCAATAGTGATTAGAAAGAGCCATGCTGATTGTATCAATTGTGGTTAAAATGTTGACACACTGAGATAATCAGGTTCCAAGTGGGATGCTCGTCTCCATGCCAAGCTCTCTGGAACCCTTTCCTTTTCTGAAACGTACATGGCAGTACTCACAGCAGCCTCAATTTCTCAGTGGGTAAAGTCAGCTGCTGTGGCAGAGCCAGTGACTGGGTTCAAACAATCCAAGCAATTGTGGGTTAAAGGCCTTGATCAGAGGTGGGATTTGAAGCCTGGACCTTCTGGTTCATAGTCCAGTACTTTAACCAGCAGGCCACCACAGTCCCCCACAAAGACAAAAACAAGCTTTGAAACCTTCTAATGAAGGTTGTGTCAGGAAGGGAATCCAGCACAAACATGTGCCAAATCTAATATGCGGTGATCCACCTCAAATAGGATCACATGGCTGAATATCATAGAACAAAGCTCTGTTGACCGAAAGGTCAAATTCTTCAATTACACATGAACTTTATTAAACAAGCATTGTGCCAAGCTTAAGAGATAATACAAGTCCATCGCACTGACAGAGAATCCTTCACTTTCTTCTTGCATTACCTTTTAATATCCATAGATACTCAACGATCCAACACCTGCGACTTTCCCTTTCTTTGACAGCTTCCACTTTCTCGGTGTAAAATAATCAAGGTGAGGTGTTAAAAAAATTATGAACATGCCTACATGTCATCTAGCTTCTAACTTTATGTTTCAAGTGTTTGAAGGAAAAAACCAAGCTCAAAAAGTGCAAAAAGGTGTACAACAATAAATATTAAATTAAACCCTGCAGCATTAAAAAAAAAAGTTGGGAATAGCAAAAGCAATACATTTCACACAGAGAAAAGGTATTTTTTGGCTTTTTTTACACAAAGTTTTGAAATGTCTGGACACTGTGTTTACAATAAAGTACAAGATAATTAAAGTCTGGTGCTGATTAAATAAAGTCTCACCAAAGACTTAATTATGAAGCAGCATGATGGTGAAGTAGATTATTTCGTAATGAGTCTTGACCAATATATTATTCAAACTTATGAGCCAAACAAAAGCCCAGTGTGTGACATCCTCTGTGAATTACAGCCAGCAGGGCTATTAAAAAGAGATGATACCTTTATAGTGATACGTAATAGAATCTGAGAGGCCATGAGGGACAGAAAAACACCGATAGAGACACTGGAAGAGTGATAAAGAGACATAAACCTGCTGGGAAACCATCTATAAGAACCGTTCTGTCAGATTAGTTAGGGAAGCCTATGGCTCAAACACTGCTATCTATTCCAGAAGCCCCGCAGAGAATGGGTTCACTTGCACAATTCAACACAAATGAATTCTCCTTTATCATCTGAAGGAGACTTCAAATAGACAGAGGTTCATTTCCAAACTAAAACTAATATTCTCCTAAAAATCACTCATACAGATTATAATGGAATTACCCCACATTTTTCAATCTAATACACTGCTTGGCCAAACAAAATATCACCACCTGGATTTAACTAAGCAAATAAGAACAAGTTATTTAACCCTTATTATTTAATAAGCAACAAGTTATTTAACCCTAACTGAGGCACTAAGTTGCTTCTTTTTGTTAAACAACCAGGTCAAAAGACATGTGGTCATGGAAAAGATGTTGATCTGTTTCAGAAGGGTCAAATTATCAGCATGCATCAAGCAGAGAAAACATCTAAGGAGATTGAAGCTACTAAAATCGGGTTAAGAACTGCCAATGCAATATTAAAAAGTGGAAGGACAGTGGGGAAACATCTTCAAGGAAGGACCGTAGTTGGAAAAAAATCTGAATGATCGTGATTGGCGATCACAAACATTTGGTGAAATCAAATCGTAGAAAAACAACAGTAGAACTCAGGGATATGTTTAATAGTGAAAGTAAGAGCATTTCCACACGCACAATGCGAAGGGAACTCAAGGGATTGGGACTTAACAGCTGTGTAGCCTTAAGAAAACCACTTGTCAGTGAGGCTAACCGGCAAAGCCAGCTTCAATTTGCTTGGGAGCATAAATATTGGACTCTGGAGCAATGGAAGAAGGTCATGTGGTCTGATGAATCCAGATTTATCCTGTTCCAGAGTGATGGGCGCATCAGGGTACGAAGAGAGGCTACTGAAGTGATGCACCCATCATGCCTAGGGCCTACCGTACAAGCCTGTGGGGGCGGGGCTATGATCTGGGGTTGCTGCAGTTGGTCAGGTCTAGGTTCAGCAACGTTATGTACTCAAAGAATAAGATCAGTTGACTACCTGAATATAGTAAATGACCAGAATAATCCATCAATGGAAAATGTGTTAGAACATTTAATACTTTCCTTTTAATAGTGTTCTGGAATCATAACAGTTTGAACAACGTTCAGTACCTTAACATAGTTTAGTGGCCTTGTCAAGCTGTTCATTTAAACATTCACACTAATTCCTGCGAGTGAATTTGAATGCGTTCTGTTCATTAGACATGAATTTCCAGGCACACAACTTAAAATATGCAGAATTACTGAATTACTGTTACTTAAAGCCCGAGTGAGCAACAGTGCTGATCAATATCCAGTGCAATAACAGGAAAGAAACACTAAGTTAATAAATAATACATTCATCCATTATCATTTCACACTAAACTCCTGTATAGCAGACATTTAAGTAGAACAGCACATCTGATCCAAGGTTCATAAAGAATTTGTCTGCATGGAAAATGCTTACAACCATCAGAACAAAAGCCAAGAACCTAATCTGGTTGTGATCTTAACACTTTCAGTCCTGATTTTAATGAAGCAAATAGTATTTCTGCACAATAGGGGTTTGTGGGTTGGCATTTCTTTGGAGGGCCGCACAGCCCTCCATGTGCTCGCCAGAGGTAGCCTGACTGCCATTAGGTACCGAGATGAGATCCTCAGACCCCTTGTGAGACCATATGCTGGTGCGGTTGGCCCTGGGTTCCTCCTAATGCAGGACAATGCTAGACCTCATGTGGCTGGAGTGTGTCAGCAGTTCCTGCAAGATGAAGGCATTGAAGCTATGGACTGACCCACCCGTTCCCCAGACCTGAATCCGATTGAGAACATTTGGGACATCATGTCTCGCTCCATCCACCAACGTCACATTGTACCACAGACTGTCCAGGAGTTGGCGGATGCTTTAGTCCAGGTCTGGGAGGCGATCCCTCAGGAGACCATCCGCCAACTCATCAAGAGCATACCCAGGCGTTGTTGGGAGGTCATACAGGCACGTGGAGGCCACACACAATACTGAGCCTCATTTTGACTTGTTTTAAGGACATTACCTCAAAGTTGGATCAGCCTGTAGTGTGTTTTTCCACTTTATTTTTGTCTGACTCCAAATCCAGGCCTCCATTGGTTAATAAATTTGATTTCCATTGACGATTTTTGTGTGATTTTGTTGTCAGCACATTCAACTTCGTACAGAACAAAGTATTCAATGAGACATTTCATTCATTCAGATCTAGGATGTTTATTTGAGTGTTCCCTTTATTTTTTTGAACAGTGTATTATTATTATTATTATATTACTTTTAATCATTCGACTGAATGGGAAGGTTCATGTACTGTACTTATACTCATTTTCTACTTTATTAGGTACACCTGTTCAACTGCTTATTATTGCAAATATGACATATGACACCAATCACATGGCAGCAACTCAGTGCAGTTATGTAGACATGGTCAAGCCTGAACATCAGAATTGGGAAGAAAGGCGATTTAAGTGACTTTGAAATTGGCATGCTTGTTGTTGTTAGAGGCTGGTCCGAGTATTTCAAAACTGCTGCTCTACTGGGATTTTCACATACTACCATCTCTAGAGTTTACAAAAAAAGATCCGAAAAAGACAAAACACCCAGTGAACAGCAGTTCCACTTTACTTTAATTGTACTTGCTAATGTTGACTGGGCTGGTGTTTGTGTGGATGTTGGTGGGGCTATACTCACACTCAGAAGCAGGCACTTGTTTTCCTTGATAGCACCCAGGCAACCGAGCAAGCCTGTCACCAGGACTATGGCACCAATGGCGATGATCAGGTTGGCAGCTGAGAGGGAGGGGAAGGAGGGTGAGAAGGTGGCAAAGCTGCCCTGGGACACTGCCAACCAGATCCCTACACCCAGTAGTCCACAGCCACACAACTACAAAAAATGGAAAGAGAGAAAGAAACGTCACACAGAGTTTCACGCTACTTTTTGAAATCAATGCATGTGGCCCTTCAGCACAGACATATCCAACATGACTGTATTTTCAGCCTGGTTCAATAACGGATATCTTTCCAGAGACACCTCATTTCTCTTCGTGACACATGCAGAACAGTCACAGTCGGTCACTGAAAAAATGATGGAAGCTCTGGCAAAAGCATTCTAAGCTGGGGACTCGGTACAGAGTGCGTTGGGATCGTACTTTGGAACTACTGAGAAGCATTTTCTTTCAGATGGCTTTCCACACATATATCAATAATGCAATATTTGTTGTGGCTAATGACTTCCTTATAGGGTGCAAACTAGTGGTAATTTTTACAAATATTCTTTATTCAGCCATAGTTTTAACTGTCTGGCAAAAGTAATGACCTTTATATGTATTTAAAGGTTAGTCCTTTCATTTATAATGAATTCTGGTGTATAAATGGTTTATACCATGTCTAGACCCCATTTACACTAGATAATTGAATGTATCTTGAGTAACAGGACTGTGTCTAAATAAACTGCATAAAAATGTGTGAAAACATGCTCAAGATGCAGTTATATCCAATTAAATCTGAATCCTGAGTCAGGAAGTGGTCTGAGATGGTTGAGTTAAAAACAAAATTAAAGTGTATCCAGCTTTCCAAGATGCATCTAACTACCAAAATCTCTGACACACACATGATCCATGACCTCCGTCCCTGCATGGCTGGCCAAACAGTCATGTAGGACACAGCTGGTCAACAAGACTAGACCAATTGTAATTGGGGTTAGAGTTAATATAACATGATAAATGAAGACATAAACGCTCTGTTAATTCGGCACATCTGCTGAATCAAAATCAAAACAGCCCATTTGTGGCATCAATAAATATTTGTATAATTATCTTCTTAGTTGGTGACAATTCCCACCCAATTATAAGTTTCCCCTGTGAGGCAGCAGATACCAGTTTGACAAGTGGAGCCATACGTCTCTGCATTGTCATCTTGCAGGTCACTGAGCTTGATGAAGGACATTTGCCTTTCCATATGCACAGACAACCAACATCAGTTATTTTTAGGTTGATTGAAGATGAGAAAAGTATGACATCCATCCCACTCAGACATCAGGGTGGATTATGCTTTCATGGACGTCATACCACAGATGGCTACAGTATCTTTAGGGATCAAACCCGTGATCTCCTGCTGATAAGGTGGCCATTGTTTGTACTGCCACTCTGGATCTTGCTTGTTCACTACTTCGATGTACTATTTAGTAGAAAGAGGTTATCGATGAAGTTCTGTTTTAATTGATGCAATTTTCCTTACAAACACAGTACAGTAGAACCTCAGAATTCAAACTTAATTTTGTTTCCAGAAGGCTGATCAAACACCAATTTGCTCAAAGTCGCAATCAAGTTTACTCATAAGATGTAATATAAATAGGATCAATCCGTTCCCGACACCCAAATGATTATTTTTTTCATTTTTACATTTATGGCATTTAGCAGACGCCCTTATCCAAAGCGAATAATAACTGATACAATCTTACAATCCAAGCAATTGTGGGTTAAGGGTCTTGCTCAAGGACCCAACAGTGGCAGCTTGGCAGAGGTGGGATTTGAACCCTGGGCTTCTGGTCCATAGTCCAGGACCTTAACCACTAGACTACCAGAGTCCCATATCCCTATATTTCTATGTAATTAATAATTTAAAGAATATATAAAGCAAAGGAATGTAATGCAATAGTAAAAATCAATAAATACACAAAATAAGTGAAATTAAAGACATGAAATACGTGAAAATAAAGTGAAACTTTATAGTCATTGAGGTGAACGCCGTTTCGGCACTTATCATTGGGACAGCAGTGCAAAGACAGAGGGGTGTCTTTAATCGCACATGTAGACTAATATTACATATACATAATACAATTTACATAACGTGCCTATGATTGCGCCATAGTTCTTCTTCTTCTTTCCAGTTTTATGGCTATTGGCATACCGTATTGGTGCATTATCGCCACCGACTGGACTGGACTACGTGCATGGTGGTTGGAAGATCGCACCACTGAGTGTGTTACGTAGGGCACCCACGTTCGAAGTCTAAATTGTTCGAGCGATGAGTTGGAATTCTGAAGTCCCACTGCATTTAGTCTTTGCCATGTTTCGTTGCACCATTCACCAGCCAGTATTTACCATTGTTTTAATTTATAACTTTATTTAATAACTTTCATGGGGTCCTAAATAATGTCAGAGTTCATTAAACATTTTTTAAAATTTGATATCACACTAGTGCCTTACTGTTTATGCATACATACATACAGCTTACACTTGTCTGATCATAAGAGGTGTCAATTTTTGTGCAATTTAAGTGGATGGCTAAAAGTAAAACTGCTCGGACTGCATTAACATTAGTCTTATCTACTTTTAAAGAGCTTAGCCAAAGAAAACGTTCAGTCATGTCACGGCTTATATGAATACCGGTTAAAAGCCATCTTTGCCCTCACACAATTACAGGCCAGCATGGGTGTTCTGGTGAGGAACTTAGCAACAGTCTCTCGGTAGAATGTCAGAGAGGGGGAAAGAGGAAACGAGGGAGTCTTATAGAGATTGCATTAATCCTTCACCCATTTTCATACCTGCTTAATCCAATTCAGGGTTGTGAGGGAGCCGAGGCTTAACCGGCAGCACAGGGTGCAAGGCATGAACCAACCCTAGACAGGACACCATGGCATCACAGGGCACACAAACATGCCCACACTCTGGGACAGTTTACCCAACGTACGTCTGTAGAACGTGGACGGAAAAAGAGTACGCCGAGTGCAATCACACAGACAACGAGACAACATGCAAAATCCACAATCAGAATCCAGGTCGAGATCAAACCGGGGATCTTTGAAGCCATGAGATGACAGCTCTAACCACTTGTGATTACTGGATTGCGTAAAGAGGGTGGCTGTATATACTTATGTGAAGAAGCATGGAAGGGAAAGTGCATTTGTGTCGTTTATAGGAGCTGCTGACTGACTGATGGACTCAACAGATAGGAGTTCTTCTCTTTATGCATCATACAAGAGAGACAAGAAGAGGGAAGGTATGAAGTGAAACAAGCCAGCTATCAGCAGTGAAGAGACAGAGGACAATTCCCTGGCCACTAATGGAATGAATATCCAGCGAAATCACCTTGTGAATTAGAAATCCCACGCAGCAGTAAAACAATCCAGGCAGCATGCAGTAAATCACAGGTGTCACGCCTGTCTCATCGTACCAGTGCTCAGCAGAGCATTAAAGTACATTCTTTTTTAAATGCTAACAAACCCACAGCCTCGTAGGCAAGCCCTCATGCTAATTTTCAGCCCTTTCAGAAACAATGAATAATGACATTCGCAAATAGGCTATCTGGCAGGTAATGCACTATAGAACGGCATTCAGCGCATTTAACAGCGTAATAGCTTTCTGCTGGACGCACTGCAAACCGAACATCTTTATGCTGTCTTCACATACTCATTGGAAGGCACGACTAATGTAATTACAATGTATTTATGTTTGAATACACCAGTAATGTCAGTATATTAGCTAGTCTGCCTATTGTGTCTTCATACACAGCTCAGGCAACCTCAGAGGTAAATTGGTGTCAACCCGTTACCACTATGGTTAACTGGAAACTACTAAACTGAAGTCTGTTACACTTAAAACACCCTTTTAGCTACCATCAGCCACTGAAACGGTCGTGTCTTCCACCATGAAATGGTAAAGGTCACGATCAAGTCTGAACTCCAAGTGGTTTCTAAAGAGCTCTCACAATTCTGACTTAAAGGGATGTTCAAGTGCAATATGTTTGTTCGGTAACTTATAATGACATTTGTTCTGACAGCACATGAAGGCAACATTAGTCACCCCTGACTTCAACCTCAGGCACCTTTCTGGAGAGCCTCCCACACAAAGGTTCTGTTTTTTCCCCCTCTTTTGGCAGTTGAGAGTGGTGCTGATGCTATGTTTGGTGAAGGAACACTTTAGCAGGTTAGCCTGAGGGTTATGCTCATTTCTGATTATCACAGTGATGAGAAATGAGTCAGGCTTTAATGATCTACACAGACAGAGTGCTTTAGCAGTTAGATGAGACCTCTAGTTCAACCCTTATGTTTACATTACGGACATTCATCGGGTCTGTAATGTTTGACGTGCCTAACACTCACATATGCACTCGGGCAAACTATAACTCTGGGAAAAGTGAAATCTTCACACAGGACACTTTCCTAGACTAACATCCAATTCTTGTTGCAGGTAAATCATACCTCTACAGCAGTCTATAGCCTAGTTCATATTTTTCCAGAAGTGTTTTGGAGAGTTACTGAATTAGAAATGGGTAACCTGGGGTTTTCATAGTTTAATTAATGGAAGATTCTTAGCTGTGAGTAACTTTTCTTATCAGACTTGACCCTGGTCACATGGAGCACCCATCTGCCTGTGTGAAGGGAAAAATAAACCAGGATTTCTTAGTTTGTATGAACAGCTAGTTAAATGTAGTCTCTGCTAGACATCACACTGAATAGATTACCGTATTTTTCGGACCATAAGGCGCACTTAAAATCCTTTAACTTCCTCAAAAATCGACAGTGCGCCTTAAAATGCGGTGCGTCTAATGTATGAATTAATTCTGGTTGTGCTTTCTGACCTAGAACCGATTGTAGATGGTACACGGCGCTCATAAATCTGTCAAAATGTTTTAGCATGGCCTTGGTAGGTTACGAAGCTTACGGCCATCGTAGTGCGCATCATCGCGGGGTAATACGGTATGTGCTTCAACATTAGGGTACGTGCATTCATTCATTCATTTTCGAAGCGGATTTCAAACACAACGCTATCAGTCACGCAGTACAACATGGACATAGAGCAACTGCGAGAGAATTCAACATTAACGAATCAATGGTACGGAAATGGAGGAAGCAAGAAGACGCCCTGCGCCAGGTAAAGACCAAACTGAGCTTCCGACGGAACTTAAGAGTTTTGTTTCATTTCATGCGCCTTATAACCGTTATGTATGAAAATAGATCCGTTAGCAGCCGATCGCTGATATCGCGTCTTATAACCCGGTGCGCTTTATAGCCCGGAAAATACGGTAATAGGAAAGATAGCTGGGGAAAAACTGCATTGTAAAGACTTTTAAGCTATCGATGATTTTTATCATTGGTGTTTATCAATGATTTTTCATTGCTTATAAAGAGTAACAGGATTACAAAATGATTTTTGGAGAGCTACTAATACTGATGGTTGCTTTGAAAGTAAATAATCAGCCGCATAAAAATATGTCCTGCATTCAATATTACAGGTGAAGTGTTAATCCAGGAGTTCTTTAAGAAATGAGAAAATACATTCCGCGTATACTTTTCCCACAGACACAGGAGATGAACCCATAATTTAACTGAAATGACTCCTAAGCTTACACACTTTGCAGTGGGCTGCCATACAAGATTTATACAGGAAACATTGATTTGAGGTGAACAAAGGTGGACTGAACCCTCAGCATTGACTTACAGTCAGAGCACACTAACCACCAGCTGCTTAGATGACAAATCCAGTTCAGTGCTGTTGTCAATCACCCCTTGACTGAAACCTCTGAGGCAATATGAGCAAACAAGTAAAACAAGACAGGACACTGAGAATGTGCATTAGCAAGCGCAAAAGAGAGGAGAGTCAGACAGCAAGACTGAAAGAGAGAGAGCTCGTTTGAACAAAACAGTAAACGAGGCTGGAAAAATGAGGGTAAATGTTACAGGAGGGAATTGTGAGGGGAAGAAAAACAAAAGCATCATAACAGTGCATTAGCAGCATGTCGTGATGAGGATATTAATAGAGGCTTACTGCTACCTAACAATTCTCTCAAAATCAAGAGAACGACAGATTGGCAAAATCTCAGTATCATACAGAAGGCTGCCCTAAGCTCAGAACAGGTTTAATAATACAACAGTCTCACTCACTCAGCACAATCCATTTCTCTTTTACCCCTCAGTTTCTTTATGTTCTTTTCCATTCTTTGTTTATTTCTCTTTCCAGTTTCTTTCCTTCAGGATGTTCTTTTTGAAAAATAGGGTTAAGAAAAAAATGCTTGGATAAAGGCTTTGCATGGATGGACGCTGGGGAAGGGGAGTGGGTATTAACCCAGGGGATAGCAGTAAAAAACACAGGTATGCACTGCATAACATCTGTTTAATCACATACACAACCATGGTACAGTAAATATATCACCTCTAATGAATCTATAATGATGGCTTGATAGTTACTTTGTTACTGTATGGCAGAGTTAGTCTACGATAAAATCAAATGACATTCAATTGCACAACTGACAAATACCTGTGTGAATTTACCTTTTAGAATGTTCTATATTTCTGCATAAATATGACCTAAAACATCATCAGATTTTCACACAAGTCCTAAAAGTAGAGAAAAGAACCCAGTTAAACAAATGAGACAAAAATATTATACTTGGTCATCTGTTTATTGAGGAAAATGATCCAATATTACATATTAGTGAGTGGCAAAATTATGTTAACCTCTAGGATTAGCAATTAATTTGAAGGTGAACTTTGAGTCAGGTGTTTTCAATCAATGGGATGACAATCAGGTGTGAGTGGGCACTCTGTTTTACTTTTACAGAAAGGGGATCTATCAAAGTCTGCTCTTCACAACACGTTTGTGGAAGTATATCATGGCATGAACAATGGAGATTTCTAAGGACCTCAGAAAAAAAAAGTTGCTGTTGTCGCTAAAGATCACGTGGACAAGCCAGAAGGCTATTGGAAGAATGTTTTAATAGAATGGTTGCAAGGAGAAAGCCACTGCTCTCCAAAAAGAACATTGCTGCTCGTCTGCAGTTTGCTAAAGATCATGTGGCCAAGTCAGAAGGCTATTGGAAGAATGTTTTGTGGATGGATGAGACCAAACTAGAACTTTTTGGTTTAAAAGAAAAGTGTTATGTTTGGAGAAAGGAAAACACTGCATTCCATCATAAGAACCTTATCCCATCTGTGAAACATGGTGGTGGTAGTATCATGGGTTGGGCCTGTTTTGCTGCATCTGGGACAGGACGGCTTGCCATCATTGGTGGAACAATGAATTCTGGATTATAACAGAGAATTCTAAAGAAAAATGTCAGGACATCTTTCCATGAACTGAATCTCAAGAGAAGGTGGGTCATGCAGCAGGACAGCGACCCTAAGCACACAAGCCGTTCTACCAAAGAATGGTTACAGAAGAATAAAGTTAATGTTTTGGAATGGCCAAGTCAAAGTCCTGACCTTAATCCAACTGAAATGTTGTGGAAGGACCTGAAGCGAGCAGCTAATGTGAGGAAACCCACCAACATCCCAATGGGCTAAAATTCCTCCAAGCCGGTGTGCAGGACTGATCAACAGTTACAGGAACGTTTAGTTGCAGTTATTGCTGCACAGGGGGGGTCACACCAGATACTGAAACAAAGGTTCACATACTTTTGCCACTGACAAGTATGTAATATTGGATCATGTTCCGCAATAAATAAATGATCAAATATAATATTTTTATGACATTTGTTTAACTGGGTTCTCTTTACCTACTTTTAGGACTTGGTCATACGTATGCAGAAATATAGAAAAACCTAAAGGGTTCACAAACTTTCATATTTATATATATATATATATATATATATAAAAAATTTAACAAAACCCATTTCAAACTAACAACGCTGGTGGGAAATCACTCGGATCTCAAAAGTTTCTCTTTCCCTAAAAGACATGCATCACAACTCCCAGCATCAAGGATAACCCATACAGATTAATCCATTACAGAAATCTAATTACTTTTTGGCTGTAACAAAGTAATGCAACACATTACAGTTAAAATTCTTGGAATCACATTACACTTAGCGATTAACAAAAGTTAGTTGCATTATGATGTTTCTGAGCAAAAAATCTGCAACAAACCTTCTCTACTTTCACCAAGTGATGCGATGAACAAGAATTTTGAATCATTTGAAAGAAACAATTTGAAAAATGATGCAGTGTTTGGAAGCCCTCAAAACTGCACGGCTTAACATCTGCTGGAGAGATTTATGCAACCGCCTCGGAAAAACAAAGCTATTTAAATTTGAGCATAAATGCTCTTTTTCTTAAATGAGGTATTGAAAGGACCGTTGGCTGTTGTCTTTGTACTGTCTAGTTGGTACAAATTAACATGTGTTATCTGGAGTGACTTAGAAGTAAAGAATTGAGTAATGGGATTACTTTTACGTCATGGGTAAAGTAATCTCCATACTATTTTGACACAAGTAATTTGTAATGGACTATTTTTTTTAAGTAACTTACCCAACACTGACTATGACCACCCAAAACTGATTAAAACGCTGCGTCACACCACAACACAGATGAACTAATCTCAGGTGACAGATGTGGGAACAAATTTTAGGAGATGCAGGCATCTGAAAATATTGGTGATGTTTTGGCTTTATGCGAGTCAAATTTGCAGCCTTCACAATGGCAATTTACTCAGAACACTACAATTCACATTTTAACACAGGAACAACCCATTACATGGAATAAATGGACTGGTGCAATTAATATTTCAAACATTTGAGCCTCTTATCTCAACCTATAAAACATTTACACTTTAGCAATGCACAATGATTTTCATCCCACCTTCCAACAGTTTGCAATAGAGACAGATCCTGTACATTGTTGGATTTATGTCATTTGTTATGACAACTCTACAGGACACGTCCGTAGACACAGTAGTGTGGCATCATCTGCGAGGATCTAATCCCTTAGAACTAATCTAATCTTGTCCCTTAGAACAAACAGTACTGTGCAGAAGTTGTAGGCCACCATTAGATTTGTTGTTTTAGCAAAATGGTATAATGTCTAATTATTACTGGGTCTCTTAAAATACAAACAGAAATACAGGAAAGATGTACAGAAAACAAATAAAACAATTTTCAGGAAAAATGACTTCTGCAGGCAAAAGTCAATATTTAGTGTGACCTCCTTTGGCACTAAGCACTAAGAACTCTTTTAAAGAGTCTGATGTAATCTTGGTATATTACACCATTTTTTCTGGTTTTACAATACTGCACACAAACTTCCTGTACTTTCTGACTGAGAAATAATTATATATGCTTCATTATAACCTTGCTAAAATAAGTGTAATGGTGGCCTAAGGACTTTTGCACGCGTGTTTGGATTATAGGTGTGCTGAAGAAACGTTTCATCACTGTAATGTCAAGCGCACTTAGGAGGGGAGTGTTTGACTGTTTTCTGTAATGTCAAAGCGCACTTAGGCGCACTTAGTCCCCTCTAGTTGGCCACTTAGCGATAATAACCTGTGCAAGGCAATGGAATCAATGGGAGTCACTCAAGGAGAAAAGTCGGTTAGCCATTCAAGTGTGTCAGTTGCATAAATACCCAGCCACTAGGATGCTAGGACTAGCCTTAAAATCGTTTGTTATAAAAGACCAGCTGATTTTTTTTTTTTTAAATGTACAGTTCTGACAAAGCCTCTCATTAAGTGGAGAGATACTCACTGAAGTGGCTGTACTGTTTAGAAAGGCAGTTAGACATTGATTTTACACTAAAAGATAAAAGAAGCCATTGTTATATAAGGGCACTAAAAGCAGAATGCCATTGGTGGACCTGCAAAATACCCACTAAACTGTATATTCCGAAACATGAAGGTGCTTTGGATATTCCAAAATGCTACTTACTACTAGCCTTGGGTTTAAAATAGGTTTAGCACTTTAAAAACATGGAAGGAATGCTAAATTTGAGAAGGTTTAAAAAGGTCTCTTAAAACAGTCAACAAACAATAACGTACTGCAGAAAGCAATTCAAGAGACATGCCATGAAAGAATATGTTCCGTAACGTTTCCAGGACCTCACCAGTCACCGCTCCATCACTTAGGGCTAGCACCCCTGCTTTAGACACATCCAATTATGTGTTGTGTGACATACCATTCATTACACAGACCACATCACAGGGACCTAACTCCAGCTCTTCCTCCTGTTGACTGAGGACACAACATCACCAAAACAGTTACCCGTTGAAGGACGTGAGAACCTGCAGTGAGTATTTAATGGACTAAATAACACCAAGAGACTCATTATCTGTTTTATTATCCTCAATAGCTTGTTTAATGTCTTTAATATAACATCCAGGCTGCCCAAGGAGTCCATTTTGGAGTCTTGGCCCTCTCAAGGTTTCTTTATTATCATATGTAGGGAGTTATTCCTTGTCACTGTCACCATAGACTTGTTCAGTGTGGGGTGAGGGCCTAGAACCCCGGTCCAAGATGTGGTGGGCTAACACGAATGTGTCATTAGTAGACTCTAATATTATTTTAAGGATAATCACCCAATTTCTAGATATGTATCACTGTTCTTCAGTAAAATAATTTCATTACATTGGAATATAAGTACTGTTACTGAATGACAGGCTCGATTTCTTGAATTAAGCAAAATTATCTGGCAACTATGGACTATGGAGCTGAGGAAACATAATTAAGGTGCCACCAGTAAACTTTTGGTGTTTTTGTTGGATCCCGTAGCTCCAGACATAGAGAAACTCACTGCAAATACACAGTTGGCATTTTAGAAAAATGGGTTCTACCAACATCGGTTTTCAGAAGAACCTTTCTACTTTCAGCATGAATAAGTAAAATACTTTGCAGAGTTGTGTTTTACTGCATTCCCCCTCCTGGCTGCCCACATCTGATTTAAAACATTAAACTTTGCACATAGGAAAGTCACAAAAGAGATCCATCTCCCCATCATCTCTTTCATTTCTCCTGTACAAAAAAGTGGGAACCGTGGAAATAAATATTACACTCAAGTCTCCTGTTTCTCAAGCTTTTCTCCTACGCAAAAATGAGTATAGACTTAGAATTTTAGTATGAAAGAGCAATCTCTACTGAGCACTAAAATGGCTATAAAACTAAATATTGACCAGCCCCATCCTGCTTCAAGGGATAAATTAAATCCATGCTTATCCTTTGGGCTCTAATAATTCTCACTGTCCCCTCAGCCAGAGATTTTTTTTTTTCTGTACTGCATGCAGATCGTAGAATGAACCCTGTTTAAATGAATAAGTCTCGTGCCATTTTTAAACAGAGACTGAAGACAAACTATATGGACAAAAGTATTGGGACATACTTCAATCAATGAATTCAGGTATTTTATTCCGTCCCATTGCCACAGGTGTATAAATCAAGCACCCAGCCATGCAGTCTGCCTTTATAAACATTTGTGAAAGAACAGGTTCTAAAGAATTCGAGTGTGGTACTGTAATAAGATGTCCACCGCTGCCCAACAAGTCAGGTTCGTGAAATTTCTTCCTCCTAGATATTCACTCAACTGTGAGTGGTATTATTGAAAAGTGGAAGCATTTAGGAACTACAGCAACTCTGATCAACTCTGCCAGGAAGTGGCAGACCACAAAGTAACAGAGCGAGTGCTGAGGAATATTGTGCATAAATGTCACCAACACTACGGCTGACTAAAACAACTGCAGAGGACCAAACCTCCTCTGGCATTGACATCAGCACACAAAACTGTGCACCAGCAATCTTGGCATGGGTTTCTTTTAACATCAGCAAGCACAAATGCCAACTATTGAAGGGAGTGGTGTTAAAGTATGCCACCACTCAAACCCTGGGGAGCAGTGGAAAACATGTTCTGTGAATTGACGAATCAATGATTATCTATCTGGCAGTCCTCACACACTGGATGAGTCTGTTTTGACACATGCCAGGAGAACATCACCTGCAGACTGCAAAGTGTGTTGTTTTTCAGGGGTTGGCCCCTAGTTCCAATGAAGAAAACTCTTAACGCTTCAGCGTACCGAGACATTTTGGACAATTGTTTGGCTTCCAACATTGTGGAAACAGTTCAGGGAAGGTCTGTTTTCTGTTCTAGGCATGACTGTACCCAGGGCACAAAGCATGGTCCATAAAGGCATGGTTGAGTTGAGTCTCTGTGTGGAAGAACTTGGACTGGCCCGCACAGAGACCTGGCCTTAACCATCTCTTGTCCAACATCGATGTCAAACCGCACAAATGCTCTTCTGGATGAATGGGCCAAAACTTCCATAGACACACTCACATCCTGTAGGAATACTTTCCTAGAGAGTAAAGCTGTATTATAGCTGTAAAGGAGGACCAACTGGATGGAATTTAGAATGGGATGTCCATTAAAGCTCCGGTAGATTTAAGTGTAAGCGTCCCAATAATTTTGTCCATATAGTGTACGTCTTCACCAAGCCCACTTCAGCAAGTTCCCAAATTAAAAAAAAAATCCCAACTCTCTCCAAATGTTGCTGCAACCATTGATACCAAGAAAGTATTAGTTTAGTGGGACTGCGGTAGCGGTTAAGGTACTGGACTATGAACCAGGAGGTCCAGGTTCAAATCCCACATCTGCCAAGCTGCCAATGTTGGGTCATTGAGCAAGGCCCTAAACCACAATTGCTTGGATTGTAAGATGTATCAATTATAAGTCGCTCTGGATAAGGGCGTCTGCTAAATGCTGCAAAAATGTCCATTTCTTAGCTATCTAAATCAGCTCCTAACTGTAACGTTAGACAAACATAGATGCTCGCAGATTAAAAGGATGTCGTCAGGTTGTTTAATGACACACAACAGGGTTACAAGCAACAAAGCTTCAAGGATAAGGCAAACGGGTCATGAACAAACAGGCGAAGGTCGAAACCGGCAATCAATCACACACGCAGTCAAGGCAAAGTTCATAGTCCGGAAAGCAAAGTGGGATCATAACCATATGTCAACTAGATATATAAACGATCGGCATGGTCAGAAAAAACACAGAGGCAATACTTCGCAAAGACAAAGTCTAACAACTGGGTTTAAATACAGCTGAGAACAGGTGAGTCTGATTAGTACTCAGGAGATTGCGGTCTGGAGGGAGATCCTGGACTGGTTGTGGGAGTTGGATGAGAGGTCTGCAGTGGAATTGTGGGAGTTGTAGTGCGACGAGCTCGGCGGTGGTAAGCATGGTCGAGTGGGAAGATGAGGAGAGATCAGAGTGCCGTTGCGCGGTGTGACACTAATAGTTAACGTTTAATGTGAAAGAACCTGACTGGCCTGCAGAGGGCTCTGACCTCAACACCATTCAGCAGCTTTGGGATTCATTTGAACACCAACTACAAGACAGGTCTTATCACCAAACACCCAAGCTCCAGTGGCTAAATGGAAGAGAATCCATGCTGCTTCAAAATCAGCAACAAAATCCTGGTTGTTATAGCAGCAAAGGGGATAGGAACTCCATAATACTCCCCGGTTTGGAAGTGCTGTTCATGTGTCAGCATTACACAACCTTTGGCCTTACAGGTTACCAAAACACATGTCCTAAACAGCAGCATAAGCACCTTGGCCTATATACTGCCCTTCAGGGAGTGATACCCATTAAGAGACATGAAAACGACCACGTAACAGCATGACAAATATATCTCGTCTCTGAAGTGAAGTCATCCCCCTTGAGCCCCTCTCACGGTGTCTGTCTGGCACATACTGCGATGCATATTTCCAGGCCCGGCAGAGTACAGCCTGAGAAAGCAAGCATCCCCCTGAATTATTCAGTACAGCTCTGGGAAGTGGGAAGCAGCATGAGTTTGTTGAAAATTATACAGAAAGCCTTCAAATTCAGACAGATGTGCAAAGCAAGATTAAAAAGCAATGGAAATGGGACAGCTGATCCCTGTGGTAACCTGGGGAATGAATTCAGATTCAGTGAGTCATGTGGAAGAGAGAAAGACTCTTGGCAGAATCATTTGCTGAGCTACAGTTCACATGTCATTTGGGCAAGACTGACACAGGTGTGAAAAAGTGACAAAACAGTGTGTTTGTTAGACATTGTCAATGTGTACACACTCAGTCTTGGAAACCGAGTTAGTCATTAATTGAAGCTTTCATTCATAGGAAGAAAATCTTATTAAACACGCTATATGGAGAGCAATTTTTTTTTGTGAGAGCAGCAACGTGTTAAACTTCCACACATTGCAGCCAGTCTCGGAGGCTTTTTTTCCCCATTCAGCATTTAAGCACCACACAAGTCCTTTCAAGAAATGAAAGGACTATTCAGTGATTCACAGTCAGTGCATGCCTTTTAAGAGAGGGCTACATCAGCTGCCACCTGCCATTCTTGAGAGACTGCTGAGTAAAGAGGGAGGAATGGGAGAACACTTTGTATGCAAAAAGATGATTAATTAACTAAAGGGTAGAAAAAAACAAAAACAAAACCCAGGAGTCTAATCATTCAACACATTGGCTAATTTGTGCATCACATTGGATTGCCACACCCAACAGCCTTGAATTATGGATTAAACATTTTTGAAAAGAAAGCAGACAAAAAACAAGATGGCCTTGCACTGTGACACTTGACAAAATACAGGTATGATTAACGTTTGTGAAGCAGCTAGACCACACACACAAACCTCTAACCACACTCACAACAGCTCTGTAGTTAGTAAAGTTCGTGAGCCTTCAGAATTGTCTATATTTCTGCATAAATATGATCTAAAACATTCATCACATTTTCACACAAGGTCCTAAAAGTAGATTAAAAGAGAACCCAGTTAAACAAATTAGACAAAAAATATTACACTATACATCTGTTATTGAGGAAAAATGATCCAATATTACATATTAGTGAGTTGCAAAAAGTCAATGTGAACCTCTAGGGACTAGCAGTTGTTTGTGAAGGTGAAATTAGAGTCAGGTGTTTTTCAATCAATGGGATGACAATCAGGTGTCAGTGGGTACCCTGTTTTATTTAAAGAACAGGGATCTATCAAAGTCTGTCACAACATGTTTTTGTGGAAAGTGTAAATCATGGCATGAACAAAGGAGATTTTTGATGATCTCACAGAAAAGAGTTGTTGATGCTCATCAGGCTGGAAAAGATTACAAAACCATCTCTAAAAAAGTTTTGGACTCCACCATCCACAGTCAGACAGAGGTTTATACAAATGGAGGAATTCAAGACCATTGTTACCCTCCCCAGAAGTGGTCAAACCAACAAAGATTCTCTCCAAGAGCAAGGGGTGTTGTAATAGTTGGAAAGGTCACCAAAAGGACCCCCAAGGTAACTTCTAAGCAATGAGGAAACTCTCTCACATTGGCTAATGTTCATGAGTTCCACCATCAGAAGAACACTGAACAACAATGGTGTACATGGCAGGGTTGCAAGGAGAAAAGCCAACTGCTCTCCAAAAAAGAACATTACTGGCTCGCCTGCAGTTTGTTAAAGATCACACGGACGGAGCCAGAAGGCTATTGGAAGAATGTTTTGTGACCAAAATAGAACTTTTTGGTTTAAAAAGAGAAAAGTGTTATGTATGGAGAAAGGAAAACAGGAAAGGGAAAATTCCAGCATGAGAACCTTATCCCATCTGTGGGAAACATGGTGGTGGTAGTGTCTGGGCTAGGATGGGCCTGCCCATCATTGACGAAACAATGAATTCTGAATTATATCAGAGAATTTCTAAATGTCAGGACATCTGTCCATGAACTGAATCTCTAGAGAAGGGTGGGTCATGCCGCAAGACAACAACCTAAGCACACAAGCGTTCTACCAAAGAAATGGTTAAAGAAGAATAAAGTTCATGTTTTGGAATGGCCAAGTCAAAGTCCTGACCTTAATCCAATCGAAATGTTGTGGAAGGACCTGAAGTGAGCAGCTAATGTGAGGAACCCCACCAACATCCCCAGAGCTGAAGCTGTTCTGTATGGAGGAATGGGCTAAAATTCCTCCAAGCCGGTGTGCAGGACTGATCAACAGTTACAGGAAATGTTTAGTTGCAGTTATTGCTGCACAGGGGGGTCACACCAGATACTGAAAGCAAAGGTTCACATACTTTTGCCACTCACTAATATGCAATATTGGATCATATTCCTCAATAAATAAGTGACCTAGTATTTTTGTCTCATTTGTTTAACTGGTTTCTCTGTATCTACTTTTAGGCCTTGTGTGAAAATCTGATGATGTTTTAGGTCATATTTATGCAGAAATATAGAAAATTCTAAAAGGTTCACAAACTTAAGTACCACTCTATGTGCCCCATAACGTCCATTCAGACATCATCTAATCACAAATATCTGGTAAAGTCAGTACCCTTATTACACTAAGAATATTAACCTACTTAAACCATATATTACATTTCCACATCCAGCACGAAACAGCACAAACTCTGGTGCAGAAAGTCTTATTAAACACAATGTAGAGCAAAGAGGAATTCAGTATGTCAGCGAGAGAGCAGAATGAAGCAGCGAGCGTACATTGGTGTGAGCTGTTTGACTGACGTGGCGCCCCTTATAAGTGTCATGCATTAAAGGCAGGCTGGATTGCAAACTGCGTGTGGATTGCTGGACGGCTGGAAAGTTACTTTCACTAAAGGGCTCCGCGATGAAGTTGTGGAAAGGCACAAATTAGGTGAAGGATACACAAAGATTTCAGTGACTTTAACTATCCCTGTGAGTAACTTGGTGCATGACGAAGAGATTAAGGTGTTCCTTAATTCCTCAGATCTCAATCAGATCATGCATTGGTTGGCAAGATCCATGGAGGCCTTGAAACTTACAGGGACCTAAAAGATCTGCAGCTAACTTCTGGGAGCCACATACAACAGGACACCTTCAGAGGTCTTGTAGAGTCAATGCCTTGACATTTCCAGCCCTTGGTGGCACAAGGTTCAACTACACAATATTAGGCAGGCGGTTATGCTGCTATGGGTAATCATTGTAGGTGCAGTTGGGACCTTAAAAGTGTCTAGCTGAGCTCAGGCAGGGGGTACCTACATGCCTGTTTTAATACCTGCTAAGAAATCTTAGTTCATACCATACACTGCTGCATTGAGTATTGAAGTCTGACACTTTCTAGGACAGCCAGTTCTTGATCTGCAGCACCATGACATGACTTGGTTCTGACTGTACAGTACAGAAATGTGAAGATCCTGAGGAAAGGATGACTAGAGTCAAATTTGACTTTCAGCCAAGGATTCTGGAGCAGCTGGACATTAAAGCATTGTGGGCAAAAAACTGCATGAATAGAAGCTCACTTTGACGCAACTCACAGACACTCACTCGGGTTTTTTAGGCGTCCTCCCAAAAACCACGTCCAGGAAGCCAACATGCAGGACATCATAATGAATGTTTGTAATTTTGATGTACTTGAGTGTCTTCATGTCGTGAAGCAGGATCAAACAGAAATCCTGACAGTACATCTGCCTTCACTCTGACAGGTTACATTTACATTTACATTTACAGCATTTAGCAGACGCCCTTATCCAGAGCGACTTACAATTGGTACAGTCTTACAATCCAAGCAATTGTGGGTTAAGGGTCTTGCTCAAGAACTCAACAATGGCAGCTTGGCAGAGGTGGGATTTGAACCCTGGACCTTCTGGTCCAGAGTCCAGTACCTTAACCGCTAGGCCACCATACTCCCACAAGCACTACACTTCCTTGCTACAAGCACTTCCTTGCTAATTTGGAAAAAGCACATGAAAATGGAAATTGTCACACGTTTCATAGAAGAATCACATTGCCATGTAATGCCACGATCATAATGCTGAGTAAGAGGCGCACAGACAATGAACCTTTCAATAGCCATACTTCATTTGGTAAAGTGCTTCTCCATCATAGTTTTCTAGCAATTAAATGATGGTACAAACTGTGCATATTATTAATTTATCTTGGTGGAATTAAATTTTTTGTGAATAAAATTATCAAATAACATGCTGGAATATTTCGCTTTTTGGTATGTTAAACTCAAACTCCTCCCAGTGAACAATGCAGGGTGAAAAATCTGCTGAACTTAATAGACATTGATGCCCATGGACCTCTGGGAGTCTGTTGTGTTCGTGTAGCCACTTTTGAAAGACAACAACAACATCAAAATAGAAATTTGAAAACGAAAAAAACCCAAACCAAACCAATACACACTAAAAAACTAAAGCAAAAAACAATAATAAAACCAACCCACCTTGGAATTTATTGCACAGTGCACTTTTTTGTTTGTGCATTGTCCAATCTCTTGATTGATAATTGGTTGACCTCTCAAAGTAAATCGGGAATCAGGACTATGACTGACTTCTTCAGTAATTTATTTACAACATTTACAATTTCTCAAGATAAAATAAGATGTGTTATTATGTAAAGTGGCTTTGTATTAGTCAACACAACTAACTGCTACTTCATTGGAGGAATAGAAGAATTCCTATGCTATGGCTATATTATGGCTAGCCAGTAAAAATGAAGGGATCATACATGCTTACCCTATTTTAAAAACCATCAGCTGTCACTGGACCACAACCGCTCAGAAAAAGAATGTGAGACAATATTTTGTGTATTTATATTTCACAGCATTTGTTGCAAATGAAAACACGCCAGACCACCATGGATTATGTCAAAAAGGTTCAAAATAGTATAGGATCAACAATACTTAAACTTATAGCATTTATACAAATGGTACAATCTTACAATCTAATAAACTATGGGTTAAGGGTCTTGCTCAAAGACCCAACAGTGGCAGCTTGGCAGAGGTGGGATTTGAACCCTGGATCTTCTGGTCCAGAGTCCAGTACCTTAACCGCTAGGCTTCCACAGATATTTCACTTATCAGTATTGGTCTGAGTTTTACCTGAAATGCCACATGCCTGTTTAAATAATACTAATCTGTTGCACTCAGTGAGACATTTTGTAAAGTGTATATGTATTTTGTAAATGTCAAATCCATAACACCGGAACTGCCCGTAAACCTTTCTGTTTGTAGCAAGACGTCTGATGGTTTGTGAGAACTACAGTCATTACTATTTGGCCTCCAGCACAACTTAAAGAATTCCCTCAAATAATAGTTACAGACCCATTACATACGTGGGCATTTGCCTTCCAGGAAGTAGTGTTATACTAAAACGAATTCCCCATACCCTCAGAAATGATCTT